>CM028358.1:80086536-80114536 GCA_016618105.1 Dendrobium huoshanense
AGTAGCTGGTACAAGTATATCTGGCACTTTTAAAGAATATGCTGAAACACTCTGTTTATGTTTCGATTGCTCTGGTAGGGGGGTTGAAAACTTAGGATGCTTTACGGAAAAGGAACATTTTTGTGCCGGTGGCTTGCTCTCTGTGTTATTCTGCTCCAGAATCTGTTAATCATATTTTATTTGAGTGCTCTTACTCATTCTCTATTCTCAACTCACTCATTCATGGCACCATGAATTTTCTGTTAAGACCAACTATCATGCAATTGTTTCATTGGCTGGAAACTGAATTTTCTGGATCGCTCACTTATATGTACTTTTATTTGCTGACGGTTTGTTCTATTATATATCAATTATGGAGAGAGAGAAATAATATGAGATTTGGTAATGAATTATGTAGTTCTTCTTCACTGTAGCATCATGTGAGGAAAGTGGTTACTGCAAAAGTTTTTAAATGGAAAAATTCGGATGTATTGTTGGGGAATTTCTGATACTTTGGAACTTCTGGTATATGCGGTTTGCTGGTTGATTGTGGCTTTATCCAGGACTATGATGAAGCTCCTGTTCACAAATTTTTTGATGTATACCCCTCGGAAGGTCTTCGGGCAACCAGGGGTTTTTTGGTTCTATACTATATTAACTGAGTCCCGGTTAAATGTTATTAGGAGCTTTTTGAAGAGTGTTGGTTCTGCTTTAGATGCTGCTATTTTGCTCTCTATGTCTTTTCAGGTTTATGTTCTTTGCTTATCAATACGGCTGGTGCTTCTTGACTTGACTTGTTCTGTGGCATGCTTGAGGTCAAGCTTCTTTCTTGGAGACAGAAACTTCACTTTGGTTCTTCATGTTCTTTACTGGGATCCACTTTTTGACTAGCAGTTCTTCTATATTTTTTAGGATTACTGTTAGTAGTTTTGGGAGGTATAGTTGTGGTTTTTTCATAGATCTTACATAAGTTTTTATTTTTTTCTGCTTATGTAAGGTAGTTTCTTTCTGGTAATCTTCTTTATATGTGTTGCGTCCTGGAGTATTCGCGGCGGTAGAGAAATATTTAGTTTAACGTCTTAGCATTGTACGAAGATCCAGCACACAAGCAGATAAGTGAGAGGGTGTAGCATTCATAAGAGACACCAGAGTTTTTACGTGGAAAACCCCTGAAAAGGGGGAAAAACCACGGGGCCTGGCCCAGTTTGAATGAATCCACTAGTATTTGCAGTCGATTACAAATGAGGCCCTTCCTTTGGAGAAGGCCTTGTATTGATGTAGCAACTATACATCATATAGATTGCATTACATGTTAGGAGTTACATATACATGTTTGTTCAGTTGGAAGGACCGTAGTCGGCAGGAGACCGGGGTCAGAAAGACCGTTGTCTGTCGATGGAGGTCGAACAGACCGTAGTAGGCGACGGAGGTCGAAAGGACCGTAGTCGACAAGAGACCAGGGTCAGAAAGATCGTTGTCTGTTGATGGAGGTCGAACGGACCGTAGTAGGCGACGGAGGTCGGAAGGACCGTAGTCGGCAAGAGACGAGGGTCAGTAAGACCGTTGTCTGTTGATGGAGGTCGGACGGACCGTAGTAGGCGACAGAGGTCAGAAGGACCGTAGGCGGTAGGAGACTGGGGTCTGAAAGACCGTTGTCTAGTGATGGAGGTCGGACGGACCGTAGTAGGCGACAGAGGTCAGAAGGACCGTATGCGGTAGGAGACTGGGGTCTGAAAGACCGTTGTCTAGTGATGGAGGTCAGACGGACCGTAGTAGGCGACAGAGGTCAGAAGGACCGTAGACGGTAGGAGACAAGGAGTCAGGTGTTAGTCCCAGTGTCACTTGGAAGATCGGATGTCGATGGTTTGGCCTTGAGTAGGACGTCGGGTCTTAAGCAGGATGTCAGGTCTTCAGCAGGACGTCGGGTCTTTAGTAGGACGTCGGGACTGAACGTCGGACCTTAAGGCAGTGGTGCAATGAAACTCCGGCGAGGCTTTGGTGGTGGTCCGGCGAGGTTCCTGCGGTGGTCCGGCGGTGGTCCGGCGGGACTTCTGCGGTGGTCCGACAACCGTCGAGGAGGAGCTTCTTCCTTCTCTTCTCTTCTTCTCTTCTTCTCTCTCTTGCTTGGATCCTCTCTTATGAGAAATGAGGGCTCTATTTATAGATTTTCTGGAGTGGCATGGCCCGTAAATAGGCGTGAGATCAGGGGTGAATAGGGAGTGGTCAAATGGACGGCCGATATTGAATCCTACGATCGTGCACCGTTCATTGGACATTTGAAGGCCTTAGTGATGTCTGAATTCTGTGATCTTGGGCTCGTTGGATTCGTCTCGTCGAGCCCTTCGATTCGAGTATAAGCTCGTCAAAATCGGAGTCCGTTTGGTAACTCAAATAGTGGTTTGAACCTTCTAACAACGCTTCGGATCCATGATTGGGACCCATTTGGGCTCGGATTGGGTCAAATTTGGTGTCGTTGAGTTCGTATTTCCGAGATGCTCAGTTTGACTGTAAGCTCGCTGAAATCGGAGTTTGGGTGCTCCCAAAATTAATTTTTGAAGTTTCCAACTAGCTTTTGCCTCAAGATTCGTGCCCGATCAAGATAATTTTTGCATGACGTATCAACATGTAATCTTTTCCCTTCATGAAATATATGGGCTTCTTTCCCAAAATTTCCAAAAAAAAAAAAAAAAAATATTTGTACAAGGACACGTAAATAGCTGATGATTGGATAGGGGTAAAAACTACTAGTGAGAATTTTAAATTTTTTTTTTGTTACAAATTAGATCATTTCTTACAAAAATACCCTGAGTCAAGCCTGGCCTACGTAGATCTGGCCGCAATATTTGCTAACAGCTGCCGCCCTTTGCCCTCGACCTCGTATGTATTTTCTCTTCGTAATTATAGTTCCTCAAAGGCCCAACTGGTTTTCTCTTTTTTGGAAGAAGATAAAATTTACAAATTTGGGAAGTTTTTTTTTTTGAAACCCTAGCTTTCTAATCGGGCGTTGATCATCTTGATCCCCTGATACGAAGGTGAGTTCGCTTGTCCGATCCCTTTTCTCTTATATTTCTGCATCATTGCCTGCAAGCTACTAGCCATAGTCATTCAATTTTAGTCGTGATTTCTCTGGAGGCCGGCGGGATTTGAAGTAATTATATGTTACTTGAATGAGTTAATTGTGGTTATGATTTCGGGTTTTTAGCTTGGATTGGAAATTTATTAGGGTTTCAATTAGTTGTGAAGCTTGTCGTGCTTGTTTGGCTGGTTTGGATTATTGTTAATGGTTTTTGTTATTTATTTGATCTGAAATGAATGTTTCGGTTTAGGTTTGTTATGCATAATGCAAGTTGATCAGATAGAGTAGCTATGCAAAGGAATTCATTTTTTTGGTAATGCTACTCTGTTTGGCTATTGGTAAACAAAACGGGAATTTATCGGCATTGAGTTGCAAAATTTCTGTTTCTGGTTAAATTTGTTGCTCTGCTGTGGTTTTGGGTTTTATATTTGGAGGAGAATCATGATTTGACAGTTGAGTACTTAAACGGATCCGCTTTCTTAAGCAGTATGGTTTGCTTTTAACTATGGAATTGAGTTGCGTAGTTTGTTAGCGTACAATGTTTTTCTTTCATATATTTATCTTTCCATTTAGGGCTAAAAAATGAAATAAAGCTAAGATCAGTTATTTTTTTACTGCATTGCCAAATATGGCAACCTCCATAAGATTTCATGGGTCTTTAAGGTTACTACTGCAAATTTCTAATCAATCGAACACATTCCTTTGCTAGCCAATTTCTTTTCATTAACCACATATATTTACAGGAAAAGAAATGAAAGGCAAGTTTGATAGGCTGTGTTCTTTTCGTTCAACTACTATTTTATGTTCATTGGTCTAGTATGTTTATCAGTGGATTTAGGTTAAATATAATATTTCACAGATAATCTTGTTTTTTTTATTGCAGGTTTTGTTGTTTTCCCTATTTACTTGTTGACTTGATACAAATCCTCTCATGTCCAATGATTACAAGCAACACTCATTGCTACATTGTACTCTCCTTTTTGTCTGGATTCTTAGTAACTTTATGGCTGTGTTAAGTCTTTGAAATGGCTGCAAACAGCAGATTTGATTATTCTTTGAGTAGCCCTGATGGGCCTACTTATTCCAATGGGCAGCGGGGATCATATTCCGCTGCTACGCTAGAAAAGTTGGGAAGCTTTCGTGAAGGTTCAGATCGTATCCTCTCGTCACCTCCTGGCACATCAAAGACTAATGCTGCGGCATTCCAAGGAGATATGATTTGCTTACTGCAGTCTCTTGCTTCAGATTTTAAGGTCATTACTGCTGATCATCGCTTAAATCGATCAGGAGAGATGAAAAGGGCAGTGACTAATATCTTTGGAACGTCTGCCAATGATACTTCATCAGTGGCATTCGGCACAAAGCCATTAACTTCTTCCTGTTTGGAGGAGATTAAACGCTTAAAGAATAATCTGCAAGACCATGTTACCAAAGCAAGGTACAGCTCCTGGTTTTATATCATGTAATTTAATTCTTTTATGCTGTATTTATTTGAATAAATTTAAAGATACATTTTTCAGTGATTGACGTTTACAATTTCCTTTTTTTGTTTCAATAATTATTTTTAATTTTCTTTGAAATAAAATGGGCTGACAGCGTTTAATCAGGAGAGTTTTATTATTATTTTTAAAATTTATTCAGGTTTTTCTTTTAGTTTAGACAAATGCTTATTCCATGCAGGGATAGGGTTAAAATTTTTGGTGACGCTTCTTCGAAGATTGACAAGTTCTGTCATATTATCTTAAAAAAACGCTCTCGAGTTGACTCCTTATCAGGCGAGCGATCTACTGGATTAAATCTAGGAAGTATTTCTAAGATTGGGCCTCAGAGTCATCTGTCTGGATGTGTCCTTGAGGTTGGGTCTCAAAGATTAGAAGACAAGGCCAAAATTAGTGTACCCAACAGAAGGATTCGAACTTCTCTTGTTGAGGTATAGCTTTGCTTCTTGATTCTCAGTATTATTGTCTACTTATTTTATGAAACCAGTTACCACTTTATATTTAACTTTTTTTAGATAATGTTTTGCTTAATTTACTCTGTGATCTTCAGCTAGTATTTAAGAAATTATTAGCAATGCTTAAACTTGATTTACATGAGAACTAAAGTTCAGTCTTTCTTCTCTACAGTCTTTGCTCCATTCTAGTATCATCAAGCATCACCATTTACTAGGTTTAATATCAATAATACACGCTTTAGTTATAGCACCGTTCAATTCTTTCTTTCCTTTTTTGCTATATTTTTTGCTATTGTCAATATTTGTGGTTATGTTGACCATTAATGATAAATTTTCTCTCATAGTGTTACACACCAAGAGTATCATAACGTGTAACATTCCAAGTTTATAACTTTCACAACAACCACCCTTGGTTAAAGAGATGGATTATGTATGGAACAATGGGTATCTTCATTTTTTTTTTGTTTGTGGTTTCTTGGTAAGTGTACATAGAGGGCTTATCTGCTTGTTTGATTTATTTTGATGGATGTACAGGCTAATGGAACTTCCAGAACCTCTGGGCCTCTGGAGAGGGATAAAGACATTTTAAAATCAACAAATGGCAGTGCAGCTCAGGGGGATGAGAGTGATCGAGGATTTTCAACGGTTGTAGATGGTTGGGAAAGGTCAAGGATGAAGAAAAAACGCTCAGTAATTAAATCAGATGTTTCAGCAAGTTCTGGCCTTGTTAAATCTCAATGTGATCGGGAAACTAAACGAGTAATGCAGCAAAAGCTTGGCAGTGATGTTCGACCAAAACTTAATTATTCACATAGCTTCAGGTACAGTATTCTGATTGTTCAGCTCTTTGGCCTCTTCATAATTGTCACCTCAGTATTTGTTGTCTTAGGCTTTATTTGAAATGATTTTTTTACTGCTTCTTAAAGCAGCTTTCTAGTACACAGGTTTTAATTTAATACTAAAAAGCTGCTTCAGGAAGGAAGCAGTTGGAAAGACTTCCCAAACGGAGCCTTAGTTGCACATTTCTGTTTTTTTAGTTCAGTATGACTTGGCAGGTGTGTTAATTAAGTGCAGTTTTTCAGGTCAGCATCCAATACTAATACAACCCTTGCTGGAAAGATAGATTCAAGTGCTCAACAAAATGCTACCAGCGTACGTTCAAGGAATGAACAAAATCACGTTTCAGTCCCTAATGACAGAAGAGATGCTCGATTTTGTCCTGATACTGAAAGCCCCTCTCTGAGAGTTATTAGCAAGTAAGACATTTCCTTAGAGTTTACATTTTTTGTTGATGAGCTATATTAGATAGTAATTATGGGTTATCTGTCCTTCATGGTATTTGAAGCAACAGATAATTCCAAAAAGAATAATTAATAATGTTTTCCTTGTTGTTAGGGCTAGTTTGCCATTTTTCTAATTACCATGTGTTTTTACTGTGCCTAATTCTGAGAAACTGCAATTTATTCCTTGTTTGTCCTGAAGTTTGATTTTATATCACTTAACATTTTTTTTTGTCTGCTTCATCTTTCTCTGAAATCATTTTCTTACTACCATCGGTATTCAGGCTTAACAGCCGAGAAGATACTTGTGTTGCAAGTACCACATTGCCAAAATTTGGATCTGCTCGAGGACCGCGCTCCAATTCGGGTTCACTGTCCAAAACTTCTCCTAACATCCATCGAGTGGTGGGAAATCCTGAGGACATGGAGCCGCCTCAAACTCTTGGTGTTGTCAATAGGAAAAGATCAGCTTCTATAAGGTCCTCATCACCTCCTGTAGGCCAGTGGGCTGTACAAAGGCCACAAAAAATGTCCCGTTCTTCGAGAAGGTCGAGTTTGTCCCCTCTTATTTCAAGCCATGATGAGTTGTCTATATCAGAAACTGCAGAAGATGCATTGATCAATCATGATGATTTGGCGGGGACAAGACGTGCATCTTCGAATGCTTCCCAGCATAATAAAATGAGAGGGGATAATTTTGCACCAGCTTCGTTGTCAGAAAGTGAAGAATCCGGTGTGCAAGAAAACAAGCTTAAAGATAAGGTTAAGAAACGCATGGATATAGAAGGTAAACCTGTTCAAGCTGTTCAGAAGTTTACAAATCTTATCATGCCATCAAGGAAGAATGGGATGGCTGTTGAAGAAGATTGCGGGGATGTTGATCGTAGGCAAGGGAGAATAAGGCGAGGATTTGCTCCTGTAAGGTCTGGTATGCCTGTAGCTATTGAAAAACTTAGTGATGTTGTCACTACAAAACAGCAGAGGAGTGCTAGACATGGATCGGAGAGAGTTGAAAGGTGATTAGTTATCTCGTCTAGTAACAGCAATGATTACTTTCTCAACTATCAATTTAAACTAATTAAATAATTAATTTCAACTTGCAATGGAGCCTTTTCTAATTATATTCATCTTATTTATTTTATTCAGTAAACCAGGTCGTCCGCCTATTAAGAAGTTGTCTGAACGAAAGAGTTATGCACGACCAAGGCAATTAATAAGCAGTTCATCAATGGAGTTTTCTGGTACTTTGTTATATCGTAGGACAAATTAATGTAGTCATAGAGCTTACTCTAATTGAACAAATTCGTCAAACTTTTATTTTTTGTTTCCTTTTTTATGTGTTTGCGTTGCCTTCTGTCAGATGAAGTTGCTGATGATCATGAAGAGCTTGTGGCTGCTGCAACTGCTGCCCTTGATACTGGTATTACTTCTCTCATATAACTAAGTTTTTCTTTTATATTTTGGGAGAAAATACCACCAATCAAACTAAAACATGAGGCTTTGCTTGCCACAGTAGTTACCTCTTGTTTGAGGTCGCACATTTAATCACTGAAACATCTTATCTGCCAAATTAATGCAAGGCTGTGCAAGAAAAACCCTCCCTCCCAAAGCCCCACAATTGGTGGGAAACTTGTTCTTGGGTATCATGGTCTTTTTTTTTGCCATTTTTATTAACAAAGCCATCTTTTTTATTTGCATATTTGTTGATCAGGACGGATATGTTTCGGTTCATTCTGGAACCAGTTAGAACCTATCTTTAGTTTTGTTTCCACGGAAGACACAACTTTCTTGCGTGAACAGGTAATAATTGGATATATGCTTGCTACCACTTTATTATACTTGTATTTGTGCATTTGAAATTTGGGCTTGTTGAGGGGAGAAATTATGTGATCTTATTTGCTAACAATAATGCCTATTTGTAGCATTTATGATGAATACAATAGACATAAATTAAATGAGAAAATAAAGGTAAGTAATGGAGAATCAATATAAATCTTCCCAAATTATATGCTCTACTTTTATAATAATTTTCTAAAATTCCTAATTCCTATTATGCTAACACTCATTCTCAAGATAGAGCGTATATATTTATTAGCTTCAACTTGTTATATAAGCAAAAGAATGAGAGAAGACCGATAGTTTTGGGCAAGATATCCTTCACTTATTTTGAATTGGAAATATGAGCAACAATCTTGATAGAAAGCATAACATTCGGTATGAAATGACTATCAAAACATAGATGAATTTGGTCCTTTCGTGAATAGCTAGATTACTGACAAGGTATATGGATACATGATCGTTAATAATGTAGAGTCATAGGCTCAATTATTGAAAAACTGAATTCTTTTAGCATCTTGACCTACATCATTTGGCATATAGAATGAGCCATGTCTCTATGTTATGTTTTAGCAATATACCTAACTACAACAATTTGATTCCAACACTTAAAGGAAACTATATTAACTCCTAAAAAATACTATATCTAGAATTTTACTTTCTATAATCAACAGTTCTAGCATATCCAATGTCAGTGAATATTAAAATATTATACTACTCAAGCTGAGTGTACGACTAACCTTTTTCAAGACTTATTTATTTATTTATTTGAGAATATGAAGAACAACATATCAATGGTATGTTTGTGTTGCACTAGTTCATAAATATCACAATGAAATCCTATGTTATTAATTTTTTTGAATAACAAAGAAAATATTAGCTGACCCCATATAGTGAGATAAAGGCTTAATATTGTTATTTTTGTTGTAACAAAGAAAATATGATTTTGAGAATAATAACTGATAAGTGGCCAAGGTGTATGTGATGAAGCTTGATTATCTTTTTATTGGACTTTAGGGTTAATGAGAGAAGAAATAATACTAAAGTGATTTAGACCATCCCTTTTTTTAGCAAGCTTAATCATCCTCTTTGCATCTTGGTCCTGAAAGACACAATATAAAGGATAAAATACAATAATGTATTTAGAATAGTTAGTTAGCTTTTGAATGAATGTTTGATTGGTAAATTGTTTAGGCACAACAACAACAACAACAATATTAAGCCTTTATCCCACTACGTGGGTACATGTATCATTTTTCTCCATTATGTCCTGTTAAGAGTCAAATTTTTATTTAAATCTAATAAAGAAAGGTCATTTCTAATATTTTTTAACCAAGTCTTTTTAGGTCTACCTATGTTATTCTTAATATAAGTCAAATCTAATACATCTATTCTCCTAATCGGGTCATTGGAAGGCTGTCGTTTTATGTGACCAAACCATCTAAGGCGACTCTCTCTAATCTTATCTTCCACTGGAGCTACTCTAACCTTTTCATGTATATGCTCATTTTGTATCATATCTCTTAGAGTAAAGCCACTCATTCACCTTAACACCCTTATCTATGCAATATTTAATATTATTCTTCTCTTTTAGTGGCCAACATTTTGCACTATAAAGCATTGCGGGTCTCACCGCCATCTTATAGAATTTTCTCTTAAGTTTAAGGGGGACTTTTGTATCACACAATAAACCTGATGCATTCCTCTACTTCAATCATCTAACTTGAATTATGCTAATAATATCCTCATCTATTTTACCATCACTTTGAATAATAAACCAAAGATATCTAAAATGTGTATTATAATTAATGACTTGATCGCCCAAAGTCACAATTCCCCGGCTATATCCATTACTACTAAAATTACACTCAATATATTCAGTTTTAGATCTACTCAACTGAAAGTGTTCATACTCTAAGGTTGACCTCCATAATTCAAGTTTATCTTCAACTCCCTCTCTAGTCTTATCAACAAGAAGAATATCATCATTGTTTAGGCACGTTGAAAATGTATTTGAGTATGAGGGATTTGTTTATTAAAATATCTCCTTGATTAGTCACTATGGTAAGGGATTTATTGATCATGATTATTTTCTTATTATTAGGACTAGGGGCATATGAAACAAAATTTACGAGAGGAGTTAGTCGTATGATATATATCTTATGAATCAATGATCCAAGAGTTAGAAATGGAGATCTCTATGTCTTTAAAGATATGAAAAGATGTGGTTATACTTGAGAATGCTCGAGCACAATTACTTTATATAGATATTCTTTTAGGTTTTCCTTGCAAGCATTTTTGTCTTTATGTGTCTTGTAAATGACACAATTTCTTTTTCCTTTTAAGAACATGTGAACGGATCATGGCTATTTATAATAGCTCTTTTATTCATTGGCTTATTGAGTGGATGTTTTGTTACTCTCTTTTTTGATTTAGAATGCATTTCCTCAATTCTTAGAGTACTTGAGATCAAGGTATTTGAGTATTGTTATTTTTGTCCACAGAGGGGGAGAATTTTAGTTAACAAAAAATAAAAGAAATTTCAACAATACAGTAATGTAGGCTGTAACAATGAGTCTAATTTGCATCAATGCAACGATGAATGCTGCAACATGGAAAATTTCTACAAATATTTTTTTTCCTGCTCAATATTCGTCTATTTCATATCAAGACAAGAAGAGAATTATTTATTAAATTTAAATTATTAAAATATGTTAAAAATGACAAGATCTAACTAATAAAAAAGTTTCTAGATAATAAATATTTGAATCAAATTCTAACACTAATATTTTCGACAAGTAATTCATCCCAAGCCCATTTATCTTACACCTTAGTGTTTCAAACCCATTTTTCTTTCACCCAAACATTAGTCCTTGCGGCTGAGATCTTGCCATCGATTTGGAAATATTAAATTTGTTTTACCAATTAGATGTATTTTTTGTTGAATGATTAAAGTATCTGTTATTAACATATGTTACAACAACAACAACAATAATATAAAGCCTTTATCCCACTACGTGGGTTTAGCCACATGAATCCTTTTTCTCCATTGTGCCCATTAAGAGTCAAATTCTCATTTAAATCTAATAAAAAATGCAATTTCTAATACTTTCTAGCAAGTCTTTTTAGGTCTACCTCTACCTTTCTTAACATAGGCCAAATCTAATACATCTACTTTCCTAACTGGGTCATTGAAAGGCCGATGTATTATGTGACCAAACCATCGAAGGCAAGTCTCTCTAATCTTATCTTCCACTGGAGGTACTCCAACCTTCTCAGCTACTCCAACATTTTCATGTATATACTCATTTCACATTTTATCTCTAAGAGTAAAGCCATTCATCCACCTGAATATTCTCATCTCTACAACACTTAATTTTATGTTTCTTTTAATGGCCAATATTCCACACCATTAAACATTGCAGGTCTCATCACCATTTTACAAAAGTTTCCCTTAAGTTTGAGGGGTACTTTTCTATCACAAAACTAGTCCGATGCATCTCGACTTCAATCATCCAACTTTAATTCTACTAAATAATATCCTCGTCTATTCCACCATCTTTTTGAACAATAGACCCGAGATATCCAAAACGTGTACTCTTTTTAATGACTTGATTGCCCAAAGTCACAATCCCACCACTAGATCTATTACTGCTAAAATTACACTCCATGCATTCGGCTTTAAATTTATTCAAATGAAAACTTTTAGACTCTATGGTTGACCTCCATAATTCAAGTTTTCATTTAACTCCCACTAGTCTTATCAACAAGAAGAATATCATTAGCAAAAAGCATACACAAGGGTATGTATATCTTCTTGCAAATGTCTAGTAAGAACATTCATGACTAAAGCAAAAAGATATGGGATTAAAGTTGATCCTTGATGTAATCCTACTAAAATAGGAAAATACTTGATCGAATCACCTTGTGTTTGAATTCACGTAATAGCTCTTGCATACATTATCCTTCATGACTTGAATATAGCCATTATTAACTCCTTTCTTTTCTAGTATTCTCCAAAGCACTTTTCTTGGAACTTTATCATATGTTTTATCTAAATCAATAAATATCATATGTAGATCCTCATTCTCTCTATATTTCTCCACCAAACCTCTCAATAAATGTGTTGCTTCCATCGTAGACCTACCCAGCATGAATCTAAATTGATTTTGAGAAACAATATTATCACGTCGTAACCTATGCTCAATAACTCTCTCCCATAGTTTTAATGCTTCAATCCCTTTATAATTTGCACACTATTGTGCATCACCTTTATTCTTAAAAAGAGAAACCAACATACTGCTTTTCCCCTTATATGACATCTTTTAAGTCTTCAAAATAATATTCAAATCTCTCTTTTGGGATTTTATATTTTGCCAAACCTCTTTGAGCTTTATAATATCTGGCAAATATTTTTGGAGAGGTGCATGATAATTAAACCTTTTTAATTAACCTTTTACTTTCTTAAATTGGAGACATTTTGTACTTTTTTTATAGCTGTGAATTGATATGACGTTCTTTTTTTTTTTTTTTTCAGATTGATAAGGAACATGTTGTAATGCCATCAGCAGCCGTTGTTGCCAACAGGTGCGAAAGCAATGCCTTCTCTAATGGAGTTAACTTTTATGGATGTGAGAGAGAAGCAGTATTTGCCAAGGAGACAACGAAATCTGACCATCTTCTAGAACAATTTATTCCGCAGTGTGTGTCATACTCTGGAATTTCAATTTGTCAGGTACTTATTTCTGCTATAATTGAAGAAGATGACATGGATAATCTTTACAACACCGGTGATGGCGCGGAAGCATATTCATGTAATGATTTATATGCCGCACGTTTTGAGCTTGACAAAGACTTGGAAACAAAAGGTTTGAACTTGCATCTGCTGGAAGACTGCCAAACCACTGGAAGAAATTTAGATTATTATAAAGTAGATCCTAATCGGAGATTCCATGATGAAATTTCACGGGAGAGGTTGGGAACAAATGGAATTCCTGAAACAGTTAATATACCATTATCAAGTCCTCACCAAGCCTTGAATCAATTGGCACCAAATCAGACAACGCCATTTAGCACATATTGTTCTGAATTTCTATACAACCAGATGAGCTTCAATGACAGACTTGTTCTAGAGCTGAGTGAAATTGGGCTTTACCCAGAACCTGTGGTACGTTTGTTTTTTTATTTCTATGAGAGACAACTATATCTTTGATGATTATTTTTGCTTCATGTTATAGATTTTACTTCTGTTCTAGTTGCTATTTGATGGTGGCCAGCTTATGCATAATACTGTACTTATTCTTGACAACTATCTTAGATGACTTGAAATTCCTTCTTTTGTTGATGAACGAAATAACAAAGTACAAACTAACTGTTAATAAACTACTAACACTATACTACTAAACTGTTAATTACCTGATAATAAATTGACAATAAACTTGATTACGTATGCTAGAATAGCACTAACAAATAATGTAGTTTAAAAGAAATAACAGAAATAAAAAAAATTTATGAAAAAAAGAAAAATTTCGAATTGATGTCTGGATTAATTCCCATGGCTACAAATTACTTCACGTCAAACAGTGGCAATGATAATATTCTCTAAGTACACATCATGTCCATATGTTATATATAATCAATTAATGCATGGTGCATTTAATGAGCTAGAGGAGAATGCGATTTTTAAGGAGCAACAGTGATGCAAGTATGAAAACTAATTAATGAAGAATGGGGTATGGGGGTGGGGGAAATTTGAAGTTTGAATTAATTAATTCTCATAATGGGATATCCAATTAGAGAATTAATTAATGGAGGGAAATTAATTGTAGAGGGAATATGGAAAGGGGAGGGGCCGACCATAAGTGGAGAGAATTAATTGGGATTTGATTTAAAGACTTTCCTTTAGGAATTCATTCAAAATTCAAAATTGAATTGAATAAATAATATCAAAGCTTCCCAAATGAGGTTGTATGGAAAAAAGAAAGTAGGCTTCAATCAAGAGCAAGAGGGGGGAAAGGGCGGCGGGTAGGAAGGGGCCGGCTATGGGAAGAGGGAAAGGGGCCAGGTGGATTAATTGCGGGGGCAAGCAATTAATGCGATTAAGGAATTAAATCTGAATTTAATTTTAGATTTAAAGAGAATTAAAGAGGTTTCATAAATTAGGCTTAAGGAATAGGAAAGAAAATTTTGAAATTTAAATAATTTTGAATTCAAAATAAAAACTTTCCTAACCTATGCTTGGATGTTTTAGGAAAGTAATTAGGTGGCAATTTGAATTGGAAATCAAGGTTTGGAAGTTATGGTGGCCAGCGGCTAAGGATGGCTGGTGGAATTGGGTTCAATGGGGGAAGGGTTGGTGGTGGAGCTAAGACCGGTTGGGTGGAAGTAGGGAGAGGATGGAGAAGGCAAATAGGAACAACAAGAAGGAACAAAAAACAAAGAAACAAAAAGATAAAAGATAAAACCGCGAGTCTTGAACTCTTTCGAAGACTGACGAGTGATATGTTGCCCTTCTGCAAGGGACTTCAAACCACGAGCCCGGACCCATCATGCGGCTGGTGAAAACTCCGATTCCTTCCAATAGGAATCTCACTAATGTGCTCCTAAAAGAACACAAGTGCATAACACAAATTTTTATTATAATTCCATCATGCCTAATTGATGCAGGACTACTTAGATGAGATGATTATGGAATCATTTAGTCATTGCATAACTCGTGATTAGAATAATATTAGAATAAAATTAATAGCAATTTTAAAACGAAGAATCACAACAAGGAGATATTTGCTTAGGCTAAATCACATGCTCCAAGTTTGAAACTTTCAAGACAAATAAGAAAATAACACAACACTAGGTAGTAGTTTTCAAGACAATCCCTAATCTAACAATAAGAATTAGGATGCGATGAGGTACTCTCAAATCCTACAATTACTAAGCTTAAGCAAAAGCAATTGGAAGAGTCCGTCGTGACTGCAATCAAACCAACGAGAATTTAGACTAAAAGGAATAAGATGCTCGGGAGAAAAGAAACCTTCGTCAAGGGTTGGTGGAGATCCTCCATTCAATGCCTTCAAAATGTTCGTCGATAGCCTCTACCAAGTATATCAATGTATGCTCCAAATAATCCTCGACGGTGAAATCAACTCTTGGGTTCACGCCGAAGAACGTAGATTGTAGGATATTTACGTAGCCGTCTTCGTCCCAAGTTATGCCGTAGTCAGTTTCCGGATCCGCCATTCATGGAGGCTTGAATGCAAAATCTTCTTAGCACTTGGTGGAAGTTCTTGAGTTCAAAGAAGAGAAAGAAGTTTCTCTTTACAATTGAAAGGGAAAGAGCCAAGGGGGAAAAAACTGAAATAACATTTCAGATTTTTGTATAAAGAGGAGAGTTAATAATGGAGAGGAAAATTTGAGAGAGCAAGGGGCGGGTAAGGAGGCAAGGCTGGCGACAGTTGATGAGGAGGTGGAGGATTTCTTTCCAAAAGAATAGGAGATCAATTGGAAAGAAATTAAAGAGGCAAGGGAAATTTCGGATATGATAGATGGGAGGGGTTTGAATTATTTCCTAAAGCTAGATTTGACTTTAGGAAATAATTTAAAAAAAAAAAATAATGAAGGGTAAAGGAAGGGCGGCGGCATGCAAGGGTGAGGGAGGGAATTTTGGAGAGTTAATAAGCTTCCTAATTTAAATTAGTAAGATTGGTAAGTTTTGATTTAATCCTCTCTTAATTAAAATTTAAATAGGAGCTCATTAATGGACTTTCCTAAAATAGAATTAGTTTATTAGGAAATATTTTGAAATTCAAATATTTTTAACTTAAATTCAAATATATTAAAAAATATATTAAATCCAAATAGGAAACAAATAAAAGAGGGAGGGGAAGGGAGGTGGTCGGCGGCCAAGGAGCCAAGGCCGGCGGTATGGGGGTTTGGGTGGAGGTTTGGCCGTGGGTGTTGGATGGGGATGGGGATGGAGAGGGTTTTCGGGTGAAGCTAGAATCCGACGATTAAACGAAGATGGGGATGAGATATGGGAGAAACAACGAAAGGAGAAAAGACGAGATAAACGAAAGAAACCACGAACCCGACTTATCTAGGTTGGTGGGTATTGCGCCAAACTTCTTCCTCACCTAGGAAGCTCTCTCTATTAGAACTCTCAAGCACACAATGCTCATGCAAGAAGGAATTTCAATAAGCAATCATTCATTAACTTCAAATAGAACAAAGGGGGCTTTAAATAGCCTCATACAACTGACTCAAAATAAAAGATACAAATGTCCTTTGGGCTTACATACGACAACTCCCATAAGAGGGGTACAACGGAAAATAATAAAACCACATAAGCAAATAACAAAATACATGAAAATAAAAATACATCAATGACTCAAAAATATAAAGACTCGATCGTGGCCGTAGATCGGCAGCCAAGTCTCTGATAAACTTTCCATTTATGCATTCTTTTATTATCAATACCTAGGTTAGAATCAGTAAACCCTAAAATCTTAAGATGTCCAGTATCAAAATTGGTATCTGAGTTTATGATTTTATCATGATGTCAATTAGAATACATTAATTTGGTTTATAAAAAATCAATAAATGATACAATTTAAATGTAGTAAGTTATGTTATGGTTCTAAATAAATACAACATAAATATCATGTGGTTGAAAATTACATTCCTTCATTTGATGTGAGATATAACCTTGGGGAACTTTTAGAGTGGATCAATAATTTGGAAACCCAAAAAAGTAATTCTCATTTATTTTGATGTACTGTGCAAGTGAAATAAAATTAATATGGGTTGGCATGAAAAAAAAAGAAGAGAGTAATAGTTGCTCTTAGATGAATGTAGGGACCAATTGCATAATCAATTTAAGAGTTCTAAACGGAGCGATTTTAATATATTTATATATTATGCAAGGTTTGCTTTTAGCTGCACATGGTTTACTTATAGATCATTTTTTACCACTACTTATTTTATTGAAGGTCTTAGGCTAGGGATTATGAATGAACTAGGTCACAATTTACAAAAAATATTCTAGGAGAATTTATGTAGATATTTGGATGTTGAAGCATATTATGATTATTCTTAAATGGATTAGGCATGTTAAAAAAACAATGAAAACAATGAAGCAATGATATTAAAACAACTAAAGTAAACACCAAAACTCAGAAGGTTGATGTGCTAGTCTAAATGCGTAGGATTTATGCTTTCAAGCACTATAGTATTTTTAGATTTGCATCACTTCTCTTAAAAGGGTTTCGTGTCTTTGATCGAGTAAGAAATTTATTCCTGCTATAAATAAATGACTCAAATATCCCTTATTTATAGATAGAAAAACTAGCATGGTGCTAACAAATTTAATGACTAATTATAATAATCCTAAAAAAATAATGAAATTTAAAATCATAAATAACTCAAATATCAATGGCATCATAAAAATTATAGTTTATGTCCACATCATAATTTGTATGGGCTAGTTATTTAAATTGCTTCATGTTATGCTAGTTTCATTACTTAAGCATTATGTACTATTTAAGGAAGCATGTGATAGGAAGTGCTCGTAGAAATCAACTAATCCTTGGCTGAAATTTAGTTTTAGCCGCTCCAAACACAATCCCCAAGAAGAATTAAGAGGAATAATCAAAGAAAAACCTTTTTAATTGATGATTAAGGGCGAAAACAAACAAGATATAATGGATTTTCAATTGGAGAGGAAGATCCAGCTCCCCCAAATCCCTAGCCACCGACTAGAGCTCAAACACCCTAAAATAATCTAATTTCAAGAAATAACACATAACCCTAACCCCAGGGAAATAACATATTTAAAACAAACAATAATGATGTAATCTCAAAATAGCCCATTCTTTGAATTTTCCCTCCTAACCAAGCCTTAATTTCCTTCTTCAAATGGATGTTGGACCTCATCCCAAAGGGGGGTCGGAGTTTGAGGCAAAATAGGTTTGCCTCCTGTAAACAAGAGCCAGTCCCTCCTGGACCGGCTGGATTGGTCGCTTCTGGACCTGTCTAACAATTCCCCCTCCTAAAGAGCCACCTTTTCCGCAAGGTGGAAATATGTCTCCCTTCTTAATTTCCTCGTCATCATAAATGGTGAGAAGCTGAAGAATTTGGTCCTTACATTTGTGCCCTGATGTATACCTCTCATCACATCTGATTATCTAAAACATCGCCCTCTTCTCCTATAACTCTATTTCTATGAACTTCTTTAAGTTTTTCTTAGGTCTCCCTCACGCAGTCTTCTCCATTGGGGCCTCCTTAAGAGTACCCAATCTCGGCTCCTTGGATGTCAAAAAGGTGGCGGTCATCCTATACCAACCCCCTGAGTTGCTGCCTCCAGCCCCTCTCTTCAGGTGGCTCTGATCCTCCACTAACTAGGTTAGCTCCATAGTCTCTTCCAAATCACGAGGCCTCATCACTCTAACTGTCACCCAAATATTTGGTTTGAGCCCTTTCACAAATTTCTCCATTACAGTCTTCAGAAGCCGATCCAGTCAGCTGGCCAGGTGCTCAAACTTCTTATGGTACTCCGCTACTGTCCCTTCCTGTGTCAGTGCAAAAAACTGGTCATAGAAGTCTCCTCTGCTGGTTCGGAAACTTTCCAACATACAGTCCTTAAAATCCCTCCAAATCCGTATGGGTCATCTCATATCCCTTCACTGGTACCATGCCAATTCTTTCCCTTCCAAGCACATCCCGGTCGCCGTTAGTCTCTCCTCCTCCGTTAACCTATTGACGGTAAAGTAACTTTCCATCCTGTATATCCACCCATGTGCATCCTCTCCCTCAAAAATAGGCATCTTCAACTTCCTTACCCTCGGATCTCCTCCATTCCCCATGTTTCCTCCATAATTTTCTATTCCCCATAGGGGTGATTACCCCCAAGTTTCTCAATCATCCCTTCTACGCTCATACCCAATCCTTTCGTCAAATTCACATTTTTCTTTCAAATTCAACACCTGTTGGATCATAATCAGTCATCCTCCTTTCAAATTCAGTCCATCTTCTTACAAATTCACTACTCCTTCATTCATAATCAGCCCTCTCCTTTCAAATTTTGCTTCTCTCCTCTCAAATTCAGCACCCCTTTGTTCATGTCCGACCCCCTCACGCCTCTCCCTATGCCCTTTACCCGACTCCTCTCTGGTAATAGACTCTAGGGGAGGCATTCTCTTTTCTCTCTCCAAAATCTCCACCTCTTGATCTTCCCTTTGCCTTATATGATTAGGATTTTTCCCACTTCCTTGGAGGTTGGCGGCTTCTCTCGCCTTCGACGACACCCTTTTGGGTTGGCCCTCGAGCAACTTCTTCAACATCACGTCCAGGATGGAAAATTTCCCATATATTTTCTCATGAAAGGTTGAAATTTGACTTTTGAAATCTAAAAATTAAGTTTGGAGATCCGAAATTTCAGATTCCAATTGTCTGATCTCCTGTTCCAACACTTCTATCTTTTTTTTCGGCCATGGGTACCTGAATCTAGGCTCCAAACAACAAAAACGTCTAAAAAATAGCGGAAATGGTTTTCAAACAACAAAAATTATCAATACGGAGGGGCAAAACGCAACATAAATCAGCAATGAAGACTTATTTTTCCACCCAAGACAATGCTTTGATACCAATTTGATAGGAAGTGCTCGTAGAAATCTGCTATTCCTTGGCTGACATTTAATTTCAGCAGCCCAAACAAAATCCCCAACTAGAATTAAGAAGAATAATCAGAGAAAAACCTTTTTAAATGATGCTATGTTGAAGAAAACAAACAAGATACAATGGATCTTCAGTTGGAGAGGAAGATCCGACTCTCCCAAATCCCTAGCTGGCCTAAGAACAATCTAGTTTCAGCAAATAACACATAACCCTGTTGACTGTAACAGTTCATTCCACCGACAAAACCCACGACTCAACCGCTCATTCACCGACTCACCTACGATCGGACACAACGATTCGTCCACCGACTCTCTCGACAGAAATTGTCGCCTCTCACGACATAAATAACTCCTCTCCCATTTAGTTCTGGGAGGCATATACAGATGCACACAGAGACACAAAAAAAAGGGGGAATTTCAGAGAACTCACCTCTCGATCTCCCATCGGCAAGAAGCCTGCTGACTCCAACCAAGCCGGCTTACCACCTCCTGCTCCGGTGTCGATCCCTCCGGCCGAAGCAAATCAGCCCTCAGGCCTCCTTCGACGTCGACACCGTGTTTACCCTCCGTGGAGCAAGCCACCGACCGAACTCGCCGGACCCGCCTGCCTCCGGCCAACGCTGCCGCCATCGCCGACTGCTGAGCCCGTCGCCGCTCCGACGCCGATCCCAGCATCCCGTGCGTGATCCCGTCGCCCTGAGCCCTAGCCCGATCGGGCTTCATCCCGCCTCCCTTCCTCTGTTAAATTGATATATTATTATATATATTATATAATATATATAATAATATATATATGTTATATTATATTAATATAATAGTATAATATAACTAATATAATATAATATAACAGAATAATATTATATTATAATGTTGTATTATATTATAATAAATATATATTATATTATGATATATATTTTATTATAATATAATATATAATTATTAAAAAAATGAAAATGAGAGGATTTTCAGACAGGTGTCGAAGACCTCGGTCGTCGTACCTTAGGTCCGATCGGGATGATTTCAAATTGAAGACCATACGCCGTCGATCTTTGATCCGGGTATGATGGTTTAAAATTGAAGACCCTACGCAGTCGATCTTTGATCCTGGTAGGATGGTTTAAAATTGAAGACCTCGCGCCGTCGATCTTTGATCCGGGCGGGAAGAACTACGGCAGTGCCGTCCCGATTTCTCCCTCGGTGGGGAGGAGACGCCAGGAGGCTGCCGAAATTTTCAGTGAACATTAAAGGACTTGGACTATAAAATTGAAAATTGAATTGAATATAATTCAAATTTAAAATCAATTCTAAATTAAATTCGATCAAATGATATTGAACTTGGACTCAAATTCAAACTCGAATCATACTTGCACTCAACATGATTTAGTATCACCCTTATAATGAATAATACGACTTCTCTCTAATCAACAACAATCTACAAACAAAATACATCAATCTTTTGTAGACTAGGGAAGTTCATGTGCTATGGATTCAATGAATCACCAACAAAGGTGAATGAGGGAGATGTAGTAAACACAACTCATCTATAAATCAGTGATGCAAGCATATGCACCTATACCCTTTAAAAAGAAAGTTTTGAAATGCAACAAACACATTAACCTTCCTTGCAAGCAGAGACCAAATCGAATGGATAACATAATCACAACCAATTAATAACATGGACTTCCCATTAGAATTTTAGAGATCTTCAAGCAAATCATAATGCAGATTTCTATAGGGTTGTGGAAGATTTGTTATACACACCACATATTACCTATAGGTGAACACCGAATGATATACAATAAATCAAATTTAAATCTCCACAAGATGCCGTAGAAGAAGAATTGCATTCCCGGTGTATCAACTATAAGAAAAATGTCAAAGGAAAAGGAAGTTGTATCAAATAAATCAGTCTACCTAACAAGAAAGAATAGGAGAACTTATAGCATATAAGATAATTCTCCTACAAATACGAGCACGATCTCTTAATGCCTATTGAGAAAATACTTTCTCAATATGTGCTAAATGACACTTAGAAGAGTTAAAACAAACTAAATGTAATAACTGAAATCTAGAAAGCTATAACGCCACCGGATCCGCAACATGTGTACAAGCGGACAGAAGGTGTTCGTAGGCTCCTTAAATAAAATCTCGGGCCATTTTCTAATGAAATTATTTGCATAAAATGGATCATATTTAAATATTTTAAAACGCCCCTTATGTATTAAATACGATCCCTTAAATCAAATACACCCTGCATGTGCTCCGGTTAACATGATTAAAAGCATAAATACTAATAATCGAGAATGCTGCGCAGGGTCAAATGCTACAACCGGCATGTGCTCCGATCGTCGCATATAAATCTCAAATCCAATGATTCGAGAATGCTATGCGGGTCTAATATTCAAGTTTCATCCTCCTCCTCAAAAGGACTGGAGTCGACATGACTTGAAGTACAAAATACCTCCCAAAAATCCTACGAAAATACAAGTGACTTTAATGTCACCCCGATGATGGCCGTGTTGATCGAAAATCTCAACCGGAGGGGTCAAATCTCAAATAAAACAATAGCCCAAATTCTTAAAATAAAATCACCCCGATGATGGCCGTGTTGATCGAAAATCTCAACCGGAGGGGTCAAATTTCAAATTTCAAATCTCAAATGTCAAATCTCAAATCAAACAAGAGCCTAAATTCTTAAAATCAAATCTATCAACTAAAAACTTAAAACTAAAAAAAATCATCCATCTCCCACAACCGTTTGTCGGGGGTGATAAATTTGAAATTAACCTCAGCTCACAAAGAGCGAATGCATGTCGGGTGTATCACTACGATTCATCCTCAAACAGTCTCTTGCCAACAGGGACGTGGCACGTGCCCTCTGATCGGGTGGTTTTGCCGCAAAATGGCACCATTATATTACGATCACGGCCAAAGCCCGTATGTTCCCTAAAGGCGTCAAACCCTTGAGCGATGGATCATAGGGTATATTCAATAGGCATAAAGTCCTCTGTTAGCTAAGGTGGATTCAGATATATCTCCTTAGACAAACACCAACCCAGGTCTACAAGGTATTCTTGGACGAAGCAACCCATGGCTGCCGACAAGATGCCTTCTGTCAGGTTGGGTCGACTACCTCCTCTGACTAAGTAGACCAGGGATCATGAAAGCCCGGGACGACGGAACCATGGGATCTTGATCGGGCTCGTCTTCATTCCCCCCACCACCAGTTTTAAGTTTATGGTGATAAATTCCAAATTCCAAATTTCTAATTTCAAAATTCAAATCCAAATTCAAGAGTTAAAACCCTAAACTATTGCTATTATACGATAGGTTTATAACCTATTTGACATCCTTAATGACTAGCCTTAATCGAAAGTTCTCTCTTGTTATCAGGAGGGGTAATTAACTATAGGGGCTTGCGCCTATAGGAAACCAGAACTCAGATAAAAAAAAAAGTCCTCACCAAATGAGGGCGAAATCTCTGGGTAGTGTCTTATCTACAAACCCAATCTGCCTTCTGAAAATTCCCCTGGGATCATGTATCCCAAAATTGGAATTTTTCGGAGCCCACAGATTTCTGGCGACTCCACTGGGGATGGTTTCTCTTTCCATCTTTGGCTAGTCATTTAAATGCTATAGTAGCAGCTAAAATATTATGCTCTATACGGTGAATATTATGATGTGACATTTGGTCTTTATGTCCAAAGATCCATCAATGAAAGGTCTCGATATAGCTGAAAGCTATCATCTTTTTATGATGGTAAAACAAAGAAAGAATAAATATATGTACGGTGAGCATCGGGGTGTGACACTTGGATATATATCCAAGAATCCACTTCCGAGAGATCCTGACATAAGAAAAAAAAATATATATATAGACTCACATCTCTAAAAAAATATATATATACTCAAAGAATGGTGTGACATCTAGTGTGTACTCCTAGAGATATTCCATTAAAGAAAATCATCAAAAAGTGGGTTACAAAGATGACCCTTACATATAATGTTCTTGATGGTCGACATTTTGAAGAATCCTTCAAGAAATCCCATCACTTTCTAAATATATCCTCTTAGACTGAAGAAGGTTATCGCCCGACTTGCATTAGTGACGTTTTTCTCAAAGAGCAAGCGGAGAAAATGAAAGAGATTCTCTGTGAATTCAGGGATTACTTTGCCTGGGCATATACGAAGATGTCTAGCTTATCCCCTGATATAGCTGTTCACAAATTAGCAATTAAATCAGGTGCAGTACCTGTTAAGCAAGCTCCAAGACGAATGAGGTTGGAGATTGAAGAGCAAGTGATTGCAGAAACCAAGAAGCTCATCGAAGCAGGTTTCATTCGAGAAGAAAAATATGCTGATTGGATCGCCAACATTGTCCCGGTGAAAAAGAAGAATGGACAAATTCGCATATGCATCGATTTTCGAGATCTTAATAAGGCGTGTCCAAAAGACGACTTCCCACTTCCAATATCAGAACTGTTGGTTGACAATACATCCAATTATGATATATTCTCATTTATGGATGGGTCATCGGGATATAACCAAATCAAAATGGCACCTGAAGATGAAAATCATACATCTTTCAGGACTCCTATCGGCATATTTTGCTACACAGTCATGCCCTTTGGCTTGAAGAATGCGGGAGCTACATACCAAAGAGCCATGACACATATATTTGATGAGCTTATCCATCAAAAAGTTGAATGTTATGTGGATGATCTTGTTGTGAAAAGTATAGATCGAAAAGATCACCTCCAAGATTTGAGAATTGTATTTGAAAGAATCAAAAAATTCAATCTCAAAATGAATCCATTCAAATGTGCTTTCGGAGTTTCTTCAGGAAAATTTCTTGGGTACGTTGTACGGCACCGAGGAATTGAGGTTGATCCTAACAAAGTCAAAGCAATCATAGAAATGCCGCCTCCGAAAAGTCTCCGTCAACTTCGTTCTTTACAAGGACAACTTGCATTTATACGACGGTTCATCTCAAATTTATCAGGCAGATGTCAACCATTTGCAAAGCTGATGAAGAAAGACATTCGTTTTAAATGGGATGATGACTGCCAAGAAGCTTTTGATAGTATCAAAAGATATCTTCTGAGCCCACCCATCCTTGCAGCACCAATTCCAGGGAAGCCTCTTATTTTATACACCGCAGCATTGGAAGAGTCCCTTGGAGCATTGCTAGCTCAGCACAATGAAGAAGGCAAACAAAATGCACTCTACTATATCAATCGAAGATTGATCGGGATAGAAATTCGTTACTCCCCAATTGAGAAACACTGCCTGGCATTGATATTTGCTGTCCAAAAGCTCCGTCACTATATGCTGTCTCATAAAATTACACTGATATCAAAGATCGATCCGCTGAAGTTCTTGATGACAAGACCAGCATTGACAGGTCGCCTAGCTAGGTGGGCGGTGATACTTCTGCAGTTTGATATCACATATGTCCCCCAGAAAGCAGTGAAAGGGCAAGTATTAGCAGATTTTCTGGCCGCACATGCCATTTCTGCAGACTCGCCGCTCAATGACGATCTACCTGATGAACAAATTCTAGTTGTTCTAGAAAAAGAGAAATCACAAATATGGGAAATGTATTTTGATGGTGCATCATCAATTAAACCTGCCCAACCTCCAAACCTCCCCAAAGCTCAAGCTGGTATCGGTCTTATTTTCATAGCACCGAACGGAGGAATAATGAGATTTTCATTTGGTTTAACTGAACCTAGAACAACTAATGAAGCAGAATATGAAGCTTTAATAGCGGGTCTTGAGATCGCTATTTCAATGAAAATTCAAAATCTCAAAATTTTTGGTGATTCTCAACTCATTATAAATCAAGTAATGGGTATTTATAAGATTGGCAGAATCGGATTAATTCACTATCATAGGCGAGTCCTCGAGCTCATGAAGCAGATTGCAAATATTACATTAATCCAAGTATCTCGAGCTCATAATAGTAAAGCAGATTCTTTAGCAAAACTTGCTAAAGAAATGGCGAGCATGAATGATGAGCCGATTTTAATCAGTGTCAACACTCGTCGAGTACTAGAACCAGCAATTCTGTGTTCCCCGTAGGTAGAGGGGTCAACAAATCCAAGTCAGCAGGACACAACTTCGGTTATTCCTCAATCTCCCCAACAAATTGTTCCTGAAAATCAACAAGATAAACCTCAGATGTTTACAGGAAGAAAATTTGGTAGAGCATCTGAATCTTGGCTTGAATGCCTAGAAGTTGAAGAGCAAAATGACTGGAGACAGCCTTTTATCAACTATTTCAGAGAAAACAAACTCCCTGAAGATAAATCATTAGCTACACAGATCAAGAAGAGAGCATTGCGATATGCGTTTGTCAACAATACGCTATATCGAAGGTCATTTAAGCAAATGTGGCTGCGTTGTTTAGGGAGGGATGAAGCTGATAAGGTTATTTCTGAAGTTCATGAAGGACTATGCGGTGCACATCAATCAGGTCCTAAAATGGCCATCAAAGTTAAAAGGATGGGTTATTACTGGCCATCAATGGTAAAGGATTGCACAAATCATGCAGATATATGTCACGAGTGTCAAATTCATGGCAATATCATACATCAACCTCCAAATCCTTTACATCCCACTATAGCGTCCTGGCCATTCGAATGCCGGGGAACAGATGTAATATGGCCCATTGATCCACCTTCATCTGCTGGACACCGCTTCATATTAGCGGCAACAGACTATTTTTCTAAATGGGCTGAAGCAGTTCCATTCAAAGAAGTCACTGCTCATCATGTGATTAACTTCTTCACTCATAATGTTGTCTATAGATTTGGTGTTCCCCGTCGCATCATCTAAGACAATGGTCCAGCTTTCAAAAGTACCAAGATTTATAAATTCATTGAGCAACATAAAATTGATTGGCGATATTCATCAATCTATAATCCAAGGGCAAACGGATTAGCAGAAGCCTTCAACAAAACGCTCATAAAGCTGCTCAAGAAAATTCTTACTAAAAATAAAAGAGAATGGCATACTAAGCTGGCAGAAGCATTATGGGCATATCGTACTACATACAAAACACCAACGAAAGCAACTCCTTATGCATTGGTGTTTGGAGCTGAAGCTGTGTTGCCACTCGAAGTTGAGTTGCCGTCACTTCGGATAGCTGTTCAGTATGATCTCAAAGAAGAACATAATGCTCGCCTACGAATGGAAGAGCTTGATGCGTTGGATGAAGTCCGACTCCATGCTCAACAAAATTTAGAGATTTATCGAGCAAGAATGGTGAAGTCTTTTGACCGTATGGTACGTCATCGAGCATTTCAAGAAGGAGAATTGGTCTTGGTGCTGAGAAGACCAATTATCCCACACCGAAGAATTGGTGGTAAATTTGAACCAAATTGAGAAGGCCCTTTTGTCATCGAGAAGGTATATCAGGGAGGAGCCTATCAACTCATCGATTTGGAAGATCGAAGACCTATGCCCCCGATCAATGGGAGATACTTGAAGGAGTATTACTCTTAGAAAAGCAAGCTGAAGATCATTCCCTTGTAAAGGGAAAGAATATTTCTAAGATATCTTAACAAATTCACCACAAGATAGGTGCCAAAAATCTGATGATGGATGAAATTTTCCCTTCAAGGCAGGGGGCATTTTAAATATTTATTTGGGTTGTCTTCGAACCCCAAATAAATATTTAAAATCATTCATGAAGCTACCATTGCATAAATATAGGGCAGAAGCTAGTGCCTTCAAGCAAGTAAATACACGATCATCGCAAAATTTTTTTGCCAAAATCTCGAAGTTCAGATTGAGAAGAAATTTTGATCTAACAAATTCAATAAATCAAATTTGACAAGTATGAACTGTCATAGTACAAGTCCAGTGCTCAAACAGATATAATATCAGTCTCAACAAGCTTATATGTGGCCGAGCCACTAATAGCTTTACTTACTCAACAAGCCGTTATAAGAGGCCGTAGTAGGAAAGCGTCTGTTTTGTTAGCCCGATGACAAATACTATCAAGTTTGATATTTGTCCAATTTAGCAAATCAAAGCAGTTCAGATTAAAAAAAAAAAAATTTCTCAAACTAACAAATGGATTGAGGTAAAATTCAGAAAAAAAAAAATCTCAATCAACTCAAAGGCACCAAGCCACAATGAAAAAAACTCCTATCAAATTTAGAGGCATTATCCTTCAATAAATCTGTCAAGCACAAAGCTA
>CM028358.1:80115036-80249423 GCA_016618105.1 Dendrobium huoshanense
CTGCTGACGCACAGCACCTTGTTTTTTTTATGTACTGTGAATTCTGCATAGTTTGAAACTGTTTTCAGATAAAAATTTTGTCTGCTTTTTCTGTCATTTCAAAAACAGCAAAACTACACTATTTTAAAATATTATTTTATTGTGTTTAAACTTCGGAAATTCGTATCTTCGCCGTTTTAAGTCGGATTTTGACGTGCGACCCCTCGTTCTTTTCAGAAAGACGAGCTTTATGTTTCGGAACCATTTCCAGCCCTTGATTTTGGCTGTCTTGACTGTTTGTTCTGTTTTATCCTATGATTAGTTTATTTTAATATTATTTAAATTAATTATCATCCTAATTATTTTTAAACTAAAAAATTATTTTTCAAACTATTTTGAAACCTCGATTGGGTGGTCAGCGGGTTTTCCTATACTTATGTATTATGAATTGAATTATTTTCAATTATTCTATTTTCCAAAAATATATTTATATCTATAAGTACTTTTAAATTATTTTAAAACTAATTATACCTAAATTCTAACTTCGGGAGACCCGCTATCGTATGAAATTTTTAGACATAGGTTCTATGAATGAAGAGCAAATCATGGGGGAGTGGGTTAGTGAATGGTTGAGTCCCAATCATTCACTAATCCTTTCTTTAGGTGTCTTTCCTCTTTATTTTTCGTAGATTGCATGTATAGGATTGCACCACCACCACTTAGTTTAGGCTCTCCTAGATCTAAGGACATGGTGTGTTTATTTTGTTTATGTATTCCATGCATTTACTACCTTGAAGGTTAGTATGAACTTCAGTTTAAACCCATATAACGTAGTGACACCTTAAGGACAATAATTAAGGACCTGTCTAGCGAACTTAGAAGTTTTCTAGGGACTAGGATAGATCCCGGATTGACATGAAAACTTCAACACTTAAACTTAGTGACATCATAAACCCCTCAGAATTTTCTAGGAATTTTTAGGGATAGTTAGACCCCTTAATTAACCAACCCTAATTAACCTGCTAAGTAAGGCACCGAGACCTTCCGAAAATTACAATAAATACACCATAGGTCAGAAAATCACCCATAATACCTCAAACTGACCAGAATATGACCCTTGGCCTAAGATAAATAGGGCTCCCTAGTTTGACTTCAGGTTGACCCACAATTTGACCCTAGGTGGAAATTATCTTTTTGCCCCTAATAAATTATTAAAAATTATTAAAAATCCCAAATTTTCTCCAAATACTTGGGATCACTTTCTCAGGTCATCCCTGACTTTTGGGAGTGATTCCAATCAGTTTGGAGCTCATTTGGATCAAAATAGTAAAAAAGGGCCCTTTCCTAATTAATTTAGAAAACCCCTTAATTACCCGATCTTAGAAAACTCATAACTAATTGTAGAAAACTCCAAATTAGGCAAACTCACTTGCATTAGACTCCAATTAGGACCTAGTATTTATTGAAAATCTTAGGTTTCCAGAAAATGGCCTAGATTAGAAAGTCAACTTTTTGGTCAACCCCAGCCTATAGTCTAGGGCCTGAAACTTAGAAAATTCATAACTTTGGATAGGTAGCTCCGATTTCAGTCTACTACCTGTCTAACTACTCGTATTAAGGTCTAGTATTTTCCTAAGGTGATAGGAGACCCAGAATTAGCCTTTTTCCCATAGTGACTTTTTGGACCCTTAGTCTAGTTCCCAGGAGGACCTAGAACTTTCCAAAATTGGCTAATACAATTCAAACTTCAAATATGAATACCCTTAGTTCTTAAAACTGATCAACAAATAAAAATAATCGAAATGGATCTAATTCACTAATATTTGAATTTCAATTAAAACATCCTTTTAAGACCCCCAACATACCTGAACTCTACATAATTTTAACTAACTATCCCACTTAGGATCTATCCAAACCACACTAGCCTTATACACACATAGAATGGTTTGCTAGGACACCACTTCTAGATATAGGTTAGGCCGCTGGGTTTTATTTTTGCTGTGTGCCGGAGCTTTTCGTAGTTTTCACTGCATGCTGTTTGAAAATTGAATTGTTGTGTTTGCTTACTTTTCTTGCACTCTGTGATGTGATGGGCGCTAGATTTACCCCTAGGTTAGGAACGTCATATATATATATACTGTTCTTCTATGCAGGTGGCCATGCTCAAGCTAAGAAAAGGGGGGGGCACCGTTATGATTTCTAATATTGTCTTATGCAGGTGCTTGCTCAGCCCCCCTGATATAATGAGGGCTAAAATTATTAAATAATTATAATTGCTACAGATGGAGCTGCTTAGCCCTCAGAGCATGGCTTGGCACAGGGTCAATGGTGTTAGCATTTTCATTTTCATATAAACTGCTTGGGATGATTATTAGGATAACCTTGCAGGTGATTTAGAATTTACTGCTTTTTCAATAAATGTAAATTTGTATGTAATAATTGTTAAGAGTTGTGAAAACAACCTTTGAGTTGGGATATTCTTATCCAGCTTGAATTCTAAAATAGGAAGGCATCCCTATGGGGAGAGTCTTCTTCCATTTGGAAGATCGAGCTGGATGGCTTTAGATATCCAAAGAGAAAAAGCAATACCTCCATATTGGAGGAATTGTTTCTTCGTTTGGATATTCAAGCCACGACGGATCCAAGGAGTCCAAGGAGGAGTGATCCAAGGAGTCCAAGGAGAGGATACCCAGGAGATTGAAGATGTTGAAGATTGAAGACCCAATATCCCACTCAAATTTGTTGGCGTCTGTCATAGGCTTAGAAATCCGGGTTGTTGGCAGTGGTGCCCGGCCACTTTACTTTTCTGCATACCCTGGGTTGTAATTAAAGGGCAGTTGGCCTATGGACATTTACTTGATTAGTTGGATTTATATTGATGTGTTTACCTGATTGCGCAGTAGAATTACCTGCTTTTTCTAGGTTTCTTTCTTGCATGCCGCTCTTGTTTTTTGCCTGGATCGTATTAGGCTCTTTTAGGACTGAAAAATCTTTTATACTCATAACCAAAATTTAATATTTAAGTTTTAAATAACATAGAAACTTAACGAACCTAGGGAACTGCCGGAACCGTCCGGGGTCGCATGCATATTACTGCATCTCCTCTCTCCTTCTAATAAGACATCTCCCTGCCTGCGGGTAGAGTCCGGATAATCTGGCCTATGAGGATGAAGTGCCGGACCTAGGGAGACTCAGTCTTTTCTAAAAATTATTTTATATTAAGCCTGTTTTTTAAAATCTAAAGCATTCATGAGCTGACATTTCAACTAGCATGCATTGCATTAGAAATCAATTTAATTAAAATTTAATTGCATTAGTTAGGGGCATTCACCCAACATAAGTTCAGGACCACTTAGGAAATTCTCTAGATGTCGGTCCTCTTTCCAATAAACTGTACCTCCCACCCATCTTTCATAATTGACCTGATAGCATGGTTTTGAAGCGATTAGGTGGTTAGCTGGCTCCCCCATCCAGGCCGGGATAAGTCCAGATCTTTGCATCGCATTAGCTAGGACACTGGTCTTAGTGTGTGTCGAACACTAAGTCCAACCTAGATTTAGGATTCAAAGCTACTACATTCGGTCTCGTAGTATGCCTTAAATAGTAGGTATGTCCCTTCCTTTCGGGGACTATAAATCCTACTTATCCGCGTCACAGGATGACGCCACCTCCATCCCTTCTCTCACGCATGTGATTGAGTGTTTGGTTTTAATTTCTCCAGTTTCTTTTTAGTATCCTAGAGCCTCCGAATGCTAGTTTGAGCCACGCATGTTGATTCAGCCTCTTCGGACCTTTCTTCCCTTTGAGTAGGATTTCCTAGTCTATACCCTTGTGCCGACCCCACTTTAAGAGAGGATAATGTATGATCCTTAATCGAGAGTTTTCTCAGGCTCCGGCCTGGGATGTAATTAACCACGGGGGCTTGCGCCCGTGGGAAACTTGGTCCCCACAATCTACTAAACCCCATTCGAGCTCTTGCATCGGGTGGGGGAAACCCGTGATTTGGTCGTGTATATTACTACCCATCGAGGTATGTTGGCGTCAGCCTCCATCCTCAATGGTTAGTCGTATGCCCGATCCAATCTGCCCTTCCAATCGACCCGTTCGCACGGTGCTCTTTTGGAGGTCCACAGGTTTCTGGCGACCACGGTGGGACCAGTTTCTCTCTCCATCTTTGGATCATATATTATCTTTTCTTGTGTGTACTCCGGGATTGGTACTCCTTAGATTAGGTCCGTCCCACTCTTAGTTAGGGTCTCTCCTTAGTTAGGGTTCCTTTCCCTTAGCTAGGGTTTTCTTCCCTACTCTACTTCTTTCCAGCTTAGCAGGCTATTCCGTCCTTTATCCATTCTTATCTATCCTATCAAATCCTTACTCGTCCATTTATTCTTGATTTATATTCTTACTGACCTTTTCACTTTCTTTTCTTGGCAGCAGTGCCATGGCTTCTTTCGCTCCTTTAGTTACTTTTTCCTTTGGTTCGGACGCGCGGGTGACTCTTCCTGAGTCACTGCTCACTAGTCCGCCAGTGGGAGGGATCACTTTTGGTTCCTTCACTGACTCGGCTTTCGTCACCCTTGGCGGGCCGACCCCGGCGGAGGCTGCGGCATTCTCTCCTCCCCAGAGGAGAGGACGCGCAGTCATGCGCCCGTTTGGACGTCCTGCTGCTCGGCGCCCAGTCCGAGCACCACGTCCTGTTCTTGTTCTTGCGCAGTCAGTGCGCCCAGTGGCTAGGCGACCAGTGCCTAGGCCACTTCCTGTTCCAGCGGTCAGGCGACCAGTGCCTGTCGCTCCTGCTGCACAGGTTGCTCCGGCCCCTCAGCGCCGGCAGCCTGCTGTAGTTCCCCCCGTTCGTCCAGTGGTCCGGCGTCCAGTGCCTGCCACTCCTGCAGCACAGGTTGCTCCGGCCCCTCAGCGCCGGCAGCCTGCTGCTACTGTTACTCCCGCTGTTCCAGCGGAAGTACCTCGTGTTCGGGTTCCCCCTCCCACTTCCACCAGGAAGAGGGGTGCCCAGACCGAGGTGCCTTCACCTTCCACTGGTCGGGTTTCTGTTTTTGCCAGACTTTCTCACCCTGAGGTTGTTAGGCAGACCCCGACACTTCCAGTTGTTCCTGTTCCCCCTGCCACCCAGGCAGTGGGTTCAGATGTTCCTACCTCTTCCACCTCCGGCCTTGGGAGAAGGGCTAGGAGGAATAGGAACAGGAGACTTCGTTTAGCTGCGTCAGAGACAGAGAGGCAGCGGATGGCAGATGCCATCGTTCACGATGAGATAGTTCAGAGGCAGAGGAGAGTGGCTCCCAGGCAGCGGAGGCCACGTCCAGTTGTTGTTGCGCCTGTTCCAGAGGTGATGGTAGCCCCCGAGTTAGAGGCAGTTCAGGGAGGACGCTTCTCCCCACTGGCGCATAGTGGAGATGAGGAGGATGTTGCCCGTATAGCGGCGGCCCCTCCTGTCGCCACTACTCTACCCCGAGCTAGGTTACCCAGGGACGCTAGTGTCCGAGCCCTCACTCAGAGGATTCGGAACATCATCCGCTTAGCTCGTGGCAGAGGGCCCGTTAGTCGGGAGGGCTTACTCCGTCAGATTTCTCGGGCTACCTTCCAGTTACGACGACAGACTGCGAGGAGACTCTACAGTTGGCAGAGGGGGCAGACACCCCAGCAGCCTGCAGTTCCAGTAGTTAGGCCGCCAGCCGTGGCTCCTGTAGTAGGACGACGCCCACGTCGTCGAGGACGGAGACAGCAGCGGAGGCCTGCCCAGCCTCAGGTCAGTTCAGAGGTTGCAGTCCCAGAGCAGCCAGTTGCCCGTGCAGCACCCCACCGTAGGAGGTGGGTTTGGAGGCGTCGGCAGGCGGACACCCCTGTCGACCCAGTTGAGCCAGTAGAGGCAGCACCACCGTCAGATGCAGAGCAGTTTGGCGATGTAGATGAGTTGATGGACGTAGCAGTTCCTTCCGAGACCGAGGCGGTCCCGATGATGTGTGATGAGGATGTTGTACCTACTCCAGATAGATCCCCAGAGCGGGATGAGACACAGCTAGCCCGTAGCCCTCATAGGATCGGTTCTCCTATGAGTCCCTACATAGAGGCCCTCCAACACTCTTTCTTGGAGAACGATGATACACTGGTGGATGAGTTGGAGGATGATATACCAGTTCACCGGGTTTGTGTGATTACCCGTAGAGGTCACTCGGATGAGAGAGAGCCCGAGGACCAGGATGAGCAGGGAGAGCCCGAGGTGGGTGGATCTCCCAGATCAGTTGACACGGATGCTACCGTTCTACACTTGCAGACACAGATGGCGGAAATGGCCAGAGCCATGGAAGCCATGACAGCACAGTTGACAGCTCTGGGGGCGATGCCTCAGGAGACAGGTGTAGCAGCTACCAGTACCTCCAGAGAGCAGCCAGTAGTACCACCTGCTACAGTAGACCCCGTAGGAGTGGACAGGGTCCAGAGAGCAGTCCCAGCACCACCTACGGTACTTCCTTACACTACTTCAGTTCAGAGTCAGCCAGCTCAGATGTCAGCGGGTCAGATCCAGGATTTGATAGCCCATAAGGTAGAGCAGGCGATTTCCTCTAGGAAGACTGGAGAGTCAGTTAGCAAGGGGCGTCCTTACCCAGTAGAGTACGAGCAGGAGCCTTACCCCCCTGGTTTCATCCCTCCTAGGTTCAGAGTTTTTGACGGGTTTGGGAACCCGAGGCAGCATATAGCTCAGTACCGAGCAATATGCTGCAACATAGGAGGGAATGATCCCCTGATGTTGAGACTGTTCGTCAGCAGCTTGGCGGGGGTGGCGTTTGCTTGGTACGCCGACCTCCCCAACGACTCAGTCAGGACCTTTACAGAGTTGGAGCAGCTGTTTGTGCAGAGGTTTGTTAGCACAGAGCACAGAGTTACAGTGGGAGAGCTAGTGGTGACCAGGCAGCGTCCTAGAGAGAGTCTCACAGATTACATAGTCAGGTGGAGGAACCTCAGTTTGCAGTGCGAGCCACAGTTACAGGAGCAGCATGCAGTTGAGATCTTGTTGAAGAACATAGATGGTCCGATAGCACCATACCTGAAGGGTTTCACCATTAGAACCTTTCAGAAGCTCCTCACCAAGGTCACCAGCCTACAGGACAGCATACCCGCTGCAGTCCCTCCTAAGGTTGAGAGTCAGCCTTCGCGCAGACCTCAGCGACAGGAGTTTTCAGGGGCACTTCCACCTAGGAGAGGAGAGGTTCACAGTACTCAGGGACCATCAGATAAGGGCAAGAAGCCCTTAGTCACTTCAGCACCTCCACAGCAGCCACGCTCAGCTAGTCAGTCTCACTCAGCTAGTCAGCCAGCAGCACAGCCTAGGACCTCCCGTAGGACTCCAGAGAGTCAGCAGTTTCTGCAGGAGAAGCTTAGTAAGGAATATCCCTTCAAAAGGGAGAGTGTGAAGAAGATCTTTAAATTCCTTACTAAGAAGAACATACTCACCTTTCCTAGCAACAATAGAGTGGAGGAGGAGGGTCAGACTGAGCACCCACTCTATTGTCCTTACCACAGATACGTTGGACATGTGTTAGAAGATTGTTTTGTCTTCAAGGACAAGGTTGAGAGGTTGATGGCCACAGGACAGATACACCTCCAGGACAGCGATCTAGTGCAGCCCAGGGGCAAGGGCCCTCAGACAGTTCAGATGGTTTCCAGTCCCAGCCACAGTCCCAGTCAGACTGACAGTCAGGGCAGTAGTAGCAGCTTACCCCAGTGTTCTGAGGGAGAGTGGCAGTTAGCACTCTCCAAGAAGACCAAAAGGATGATAGACCGTGCAGTTCAGAGTTCAGAGGCAGTTGAGAGGAGGCCACCACAGGCCAAGTCGACAGTTGCCCCTGCAGTTACTACTCCGACACTTGTACCTTCTTCTTCTTCTCTTTCTGTTGTAGTGCCTACTGAGCACATTTCTTTTTCTTCTGATGTATGTAACAAGAAAATGTATGAAAGAGAAAAATATGTTGTAACTTCTGAGGGGAAGACAGGGTTCCTTCCAGCACTTACGCTGAAGGACTTTGTTCTCCCTTCATTTGATGAAGAAATAATAGAAGAAGATGATTCTGGCTACTTCTGGTGTTCTTTTCCTACTGCTTTTACTTCTAGCTCTGTTTCTACTTCTACTAGTACTCACTCTTTTACTGTTTTACATGTCTCTTATAATAATTCAAGTGAAGAGTCTGAATCTGAGTATGAAGATGAACCAGTCTTTATAATACCTGAGGGTGGATGTTACATGGATTCAGAGCATGAGTCCGAGAACCCACTCTCAGTACTTTCCTTAGAACCAACACCTGCCACCACCACTGAACCAGAGGAATCTCCTGTTGAGGATGACTCAATACAGGAAGTTCATCTGCGTTCAGGAAAGGTTCTTCCACCTGGGTTGGCTAAAAATACAAAAGATAAAAATATCATTACCCAGCAGGATGACTCTATCCCTTCCTCCCAGGAGCAGCCTAAGGAGAAAGGGAAAGGCCCTCAACTGGAAGTTGATTACAATGTGTTGGCTCACCTAAGAAAAATTCCTTCCCTTCTTAGTGTCTATGATGCTTTGATGTTGTCGCCCGACTTGAGAGAGACACTGGTAAAAGCCCTGCTTGAACCAGAGACCTACCAGGCATTCTTTACTTCTGACCCTGATGATGGGGCATGGCATTTGTACAACATGCCATGCATCACTTTCTCTAGTCGCGACCTCCTGTTAGGGACCACTGAGCACAATCGTCCCTTATATGTCACTGCTGAAGTCAATGGTTATGAGTTGAACAGAGTCCTCATAGATCAAGGGGCTTCAGTAAACATACTAACTCATGAAACTTTGAAGAGCCTCTCCCTAGGTCATTTGAAGCTCACTTCTGACAAGATCATGTTGAAAGGCTTCAATGACCAAGGCCAGCGAGCTCTAGGGTCTATCACCATGCCTCTAAAATTTGGAAATTTTCTAACTGAGGCAAAGTTTCATGTGATTGAGTCTGACACTTCATACAAGGCTCTATTAGGAAGGCCTTGGATCCATGAGTATGGAATGGTGCCCTCTACCTTGCACCAGTGTATGAAGTTTCTGAGGAATGATGTTGAGTATACCATTCCTGGAGATACTCAGCCCTTCTCTGTGAATGAGATCTCTAGGTATGATGACGCCGAGTACTGCGTACCTCGGAAGACTCGTAGAGCTCCACCTACTCAGTCCCCAGTGATACCTGATACTGTTGTACAGGATCCTACGCAGCCACCTGCACAGGGTCCTATACAATCGTCAGTACAGGGTCCATCACAGGTTGGTATTGAGCTAGGTGTTCCCACTGCCCACTCTGATGGAGATCCCTCTCAGCTTGCAGTGAGGCACGACTTTCCCCCTAGTAGAGATAGGGGAGGTAGAGGTAGAGGGAGAGGTAGAGTTGCGGTCCGCGAGCCGCGGAATCAAGACACTCGTACACCTCCTCCCCCTAACCTTTACACTTCTTCTTTGACTGTAGAGTCCGACTCTTCCGACGATGAAATGATCGATATTCTTCAGCGTCCAGTCACTTTACCACCTCCCTATTCCGTAGGCTATGATTCACTACCTACTCTTCGTAGCCATTTAATACCTGAAGGTGGATTGGTTATTGATATTAGCTCAGACGAGGAAGAAGACTTCCGACGTCAGACTACTACCAGACAACCTTCCCCCCATCAGATATGCGGGATAGGAGTTGAAGATTCCAGTCAGAGATCTCTAGACACTCCCATAGTTGATAATAATGACACAATTTGGGGTAGCCACAATCCCATACCTCGCTTGTACGATTCATTTGGGCCAGCCCGACCCAGGGAATGTCCCTCTGTACCCCATAGTATAGGTGCACCACTGGGTCCTGTGAGACAGGATTTAGAGGAGACCGCTATGGATATAGAGGTCAAGAGTGCCCCTCGTTACTTTTCACCTACTGTAGAGAGCTTTGTTGAGCGAGGTCTCGTTCGTTCCACTTGGCCCGACGAAGAAGCTCTGCAGCAGGCCCGAGTTTGGCGGACCGATTTCCCCCAAGGTCTAGGAGGCGTAGGTTATATGGGGTTAAATCAATCCAATAATGCCAACATTCATGTCGTTTCCCACGCTTATCCGGTTGTTTCTCTTGCCGACGAAGAAGACCCGGATAGTGACGATGATAGAATACTCGAGGCTCCACAAGAATTTGAAGATGGCGTCGCTTCTGCCATGGACGAACTGTGTGAGGTAAACTTAGGCACTGAGTCAGATCCTAGACCTATTTTTCATAGTGCTCTACTTTCTGAGTCAGAGGCTCAAGAATACATCGAGCTGCTATCAGAGTTTAGAGATTGTTTTGCATGGAACTACACCGAGATGCCTGGTCTAAATCCAGAGGTAGCAGTCCATAAGTTAGCCATTAAGTCTGACGCAGTCCCTGTTAAACAAGCACCTCGTAGGATGAGGTTGGAAATTGAACAACAGGTGATCGCTGAAACCAAGAAGCTTATAGAAGCTGGTTTCATTAGGGAAGAGAAGTACCCAACATGGCTTGCCAACATTGTTCCAGTCCGGAAGAAGAGCGGACAGATACGAGTCTGTATCGACTTCCGTGATTTGAACAAGGCATGTCCTAAAGATGATTTTCCTCTCCCCATTCCAGAGCTTATGGTGGATATAGCATCATCCCATAGCATCTTCTCATTCATGGATGGTTCATCTGGTTACAATCAGATAAAGATGGACCCCGAGGATGAGAAGTTTACTGCTTTCCGGACACCTATAGGCGTCTTTTGTTACAAGGTGATGCCCTTCGGTCTCAAGAATGCCGGGGCCACCTATCAACGGGCCATGACTGTCATCTTCGATGAGATGATACATGAGCAAGTTGAGTGCTATGTGGATGATTTGGTCGTCAAAAGCAAGGTCCGCAAAGATCACCTCAGAGATCTACGAATTGTTTTTGAACGCTTGCGCAAATTTGATTTAAAGATGAATCCTTTAAAATGCGCATTTGGAGTCAATGCAGGAAAGTTCTTAGGATTCATAGTTCGATACCGTGGCATTGAGATAGATCCCTCTATGATCAAGGCCATAGTAGATTTAAAACCTCCTAAGAGTCTTACCCAGTTGAGATCCTTTCAGGGTAAACTAGCTTTCCTGCGGAGATTTATCTCCAATCTTTCTGGTAGGTGTCATCCTTTCTCTGCACTAGTGAAGAAGGATGTCCGATTCCATTGGGATGAGAGTTGTCAGGAGGCCTTTAAGAGCATAAAGCGCTACCTGATGAAACCCCCTGTTTTAGCTGCACCTATCCCAGGTAGACCGTTGATTCTCTACACTACGGCCCTGGATGAGTCTCTAGGTGCACTGTTGGCTCAAGAGAATGAGGAAGGCAAGGAGAATGCCTTGTACTACCTCAGCAGGCGACTAATACCTGCAGAGCTTAAGTACCCAGCGATAGAAAAGCAATGTTTAGCCTTAATCTTCGCGGTACAGAAGCTTAGGCATTATATGCTATCACATAAGATCAATCTGATCTCTCGAGTCAACCCATTGCAGTACCTAATGACCCGTCCGACCCTTTCAGGTCGTCTAGCACGATGGTCTATGATACTACTGCAATTTGATATTACTTTTGTTCCTCAGCGGGCCGTCAAAGGACAGGCTCTAGCTGACTTTTTGGCCGATCACCCGATCCCTGCTGATTCCCCACTCAACGATGAGCTACCTGATGAATTCATTATGAGTGTGGAGGAACAGGAGTCCCCTACTTGGGAGTTTTACTTTGACGGTGCGTCATCCGTTAAAGCTTCAAGTCCATATGAAACTCCTACAATTAGGGTAGGATTAGGCCTGATTTTTGTGTCTCCTGATGGTCATACTCTACGATACTCCTATAGTTTATCAGAACCTCGTACTAATAATGAAGCTGAGTACGAAGCTCTGATTTTGGGGTTAGAGTTGGCCATTCAGATGAGTCTTACGCGGGTGAAGATCTTTGGAGACTCCCAACTGATAATCAATCAAGTAGCGGGAGTCTACAAAGTACTTAAGCCTGAGCTCATTCCATATCATAATAAAGCAATGGAGCTCCTGAGCTTAATACCAGAAGTAACTTTGGCCAAGGTCCCTAGATCTGAAAATGGAAAAGCAGATGCATTGGCCAAGTTAGCAAAAGAATTAGCTGACCCTACTGGAAATCCAGTGTCTATTATTGTCCAGTATCGTCAAGCTCTGTGCCCCGCGGACTTGTCTACTCCCAATCAGACCCTTGCAGTGTTTGCTGTGGATGAGGAGTCAGATTGGAGAGAACCCTTCATAGAGTATTTGAAACATGGTAGGCTTCCGGATGATAAGTCTCTCGCTGCTCAAATTAGAAAGAGAGCCTTATCATTCGCCTATGTAAATGAAACTCTGTATCGACGCTCTTTTGACCAAATGTGGTTGAGATGTCTCAGTAAAGAAGAGGCCAAAAGAGTCATGAGCGAGATACATGAAGGGCTTTGTGTTGCCCATCAGTCTGGACCTAAAATGAAAGGCAGAATTAAACGCCTTGGCTACTACTGGCCGACTATGATCCACGATTGTATGGAGCACGCTAAGAGATGCCACCAGTGCCAGATTCATGGCACGGTGATTCACCAACCCCCTAATCCGTTGCACCCTACTGTTTCTTCTTGGCCATTTGAGGGCTGGGGCACGGATGTGGTGGGTCCTATAGACCCTCCTTCCTCTAAGGGTCATAGGTTCATTTTAGCCGCCACTGATTACTTCTCTAAGTGGGCAGAAGCTGTCCCACTTAAGGAAGTTAAATCAGAAGATGTGATGCGCTTCTTTCGCGATAACGTTGTTTATCGCTTTGGTGTTCCGCGCCGTATAATCTCAGATAACGGCCCGTCCTTTAGAAGCACCAAAATTGCCAGATTTGCCCGCCGCCATAACATTAATTGGCGATACTCGTCAATTTACTACCCTAAAGCCAATGGCTTGGCGGAGGCATTCAATAAGACTCTTGTGCAACTGATAAGAAAAATCCTTGTTGCAAACAAGAGAGAATGGCATGATAAGTTACCTGAAGCATTATGGGCATATAGGACTACCTACCGTACTCCTACCCAGTCCACCCCATATGCTTTAGCTTTTGGGACTGAAGCAGTCCTCCCGTTGGAGGTCGAACTCCCCTCACTACGTGTAGCAGTTAATTATAATCTATCTGAGGAAGATAATGCCCGACTGAGGTTGGAAGAGCTTGATGGTTTAGATGAGCTTCGCTTACGAGCTTATCAGTGCCTTAAGCTATGCCAGGCCCGAATGACACGGCACTACGAGCGCCTTGTTAGACCCCGTGCCTTTCGAGTAGGCGAGTTAGTTCTTGTTTTGCGTAGGCCTATCATCTCGCACCGTCGACGAGGTGGTAAGTTTGAGCCTGTTTGGGAAGGCCCCTTCGCTGTAGAGCAAGTTTATGAAGGTGGTGCCTACCTACTTGTTGATGCAAATGACGTTCACCCGATGCCTGTCATCAACGGACAGTACTTGAAAAAGTACTATGCCTGAGTTTAGTACTTCACAGGGGAGCCTCCCTACCGCCTGTAGATATCCCTCTGTATATGTACCTCCTAAAAGGATTCCTCTTACTTTTTAGCAGTCTGCGTGGCCACGACGATTTGTCCTCTACCACGCGACGTCGCTTAGAAGAGTATGAAGCTATCCTTAGAGGTGATACACCAATACGCCGTAGGGATGTTTTGTACTTTTGTCTGTGCGCACCAATCACGTTGGTGCTATCGCATAGAATTTTTAGTTTGTTCTCCCCTTTGTAGGGCTTAGTCCCCCAGTTTCACCTGTCGCCCCAGGTATGGTCTGGGATATCAAAACCAGTAGTTTGAGTCTAGTTTTTGAGAGGCGATACTGGGTCTATACCACCCCATGACAGTCAGAAATGGTGATGAAGATCCACTATCCCAAAATTGAATTTCTTTTTCCTATCAGTCCTAATCTGATAGATGTAGCCCCTAGTCCATTCATATGAGTTGAATGTGATCAAAGATGCTAGAGTCATGGGTTTAGACTCTTTTTGAGATAGAATACTGGGTCCACACCAGCCCACGCTAGATAAATATGGTAGTGTTGATCCTCTATCCTGAAGATACTTTCAGTTGTACATCAATCTCTATACGATTGTGCTCCCCAGTTCATTCCCATGATACGAATGTGGTCTGGGTTATCAAAACCATCCAATACTCCCAATTTAAAAATTCATGTGTGATAAAGGAGGGGAGCTCTTAGTAGAGCAAAACCGGTCGCCCTTGTTGCAGGAGGAACCCGGTAAAACTCTCCAAAAGCACAAATTTCCCAGTTCTGTTCATGTGGCGAATATGATCAGGGTTAAAAAAAAAAAAAAAAAAAAAAAAAAAAAAAAAAAAAAAAAACGGGAAGCTCTTAGGAGTACAAAAACCCGGTTGCCCTTGTCGCAGGAGGAACCCGGTAAAATTCTTTAAGAGCTCAAATTCCCCAAAAATTTCTCTTTCTCCTCCCTTAAGAGTACTTTGACAATCTCTTCAAGGTTGAGTTCCCACTTAGTTGGTCGATCAATTTAAATGATCTTGAATGCATTCCTCTGTTAGTGATGTAGTACATTATGTTTTGAGATGTAACCATCACTACCTTTTTGGGCTTAGGTCTTTTTTTTGAGAAGAGATCGCCCCATGCTGCCCTCTTTTGGCAGTCTACCTCCCATTCATGAATTACTCTGAGCTGCCAGAGTAATCATATGAATGTGGCAGTGTTACCCTCACTTCGCACAGGGTCCTACCTGATTAGGGTAGGTGTTACCACTGTGGCCTTATGATAATCATAAATTTTACTCATGATTATCAGATTAGGTGTCAGGTGCGCTCCCTTGTCACCTCAGAGTTGTTTTCTTAGCTGTGATGTAGTACATCTGTTCTCAGGTGTTAGCACCACGACTTTAGGAGCTTTGATTTTCCAGTAGAAGATCAGTTCCTGAGTTTCTTTGCACCCCTACTCTCCACATTCATACTCTACTCCTAGCTGCTAGAGTAGCCCTATGGATGTTGTGTTGTTGCTTTTTCTCCCCACAGGGTCCTGCCCGATCAGGGTAGGTACTACCACTGTGATCCTTCTGATAATACTTCACTTCTATACTTGATTACCGTACTCAGGTGGTAGGTGTGTCCCCTTCACTACCTAGAGCTACTTTTTCTCCTCGTGGTGTAGTATACCTTGCCCAGGATACTAACATCACCACTTTGAGAACTTTGATCTTTTATCAGAAGATCAGTTCTTTTACTACTTTTTCGCGACCCATGTTACCATTCATACTCTAGACTCAGTTGACAGAGCAGGCCTATGGATGTGTCGAGGTCACTTTTACTTTTCACAGGGTCCCACTAGTTTGTGTGGGTGTCACTACTGTGAGATTTTACTTACTCAGAGTTATTGTCCTTGGTAGAGAGGATGATCCCTCGCTACTTTGGCTCTTTTTCTTACCTGGTAATATAGGGCATCACACCTTAGATGCTACCACCACCTTTTTCTTGAGTTTTGATCATCTAGTAGAGAGTTGGCTCTTTCAGATGCTTTTACCACTTGTTTTCCCATCGAGACCCGACCCCTAGCTGCCGGAGAGGTCCTTTGGATGTTTTGATCTTGTTTCTACCTCTTACAGGGTTCCCATCAGTTAGTATGGGTTCACTACTGTAGCCTCTTTGAGGATTAGTTTTACCAAGCGTAGTCCTGCCTTCTGTAGTTGAGGTGCCCCCTCGCTACTCGAGTTCTTTTTACTCCTTTGGAATGAGATCGCCCATTTACACACTTTACAGCGGGTATATCTCTTCCAGCCTTCTGGAGGGATGTCGTTCTGATGTCTTCTCCCCCCCTTTTGTTTAGGGTTAGGGTTCTCTAGGAGATCCTGACAGCATTTGGATACTCATGGCCACGACGATTTGTCCTCTACCATGTGGTTACCAGGTTGCTAGAAAGGGTTCCCTAGGTGGTTCTGCCCTCAAAATTGTCCCAATTACTTACCTCTTTTTCCCTCACATCCCTACACAGATGCGTGTTGGGCTGATGTCGAGGTGACTTTTGACCTTCTATTCTGCTGTTTGAAATGAACAGACAGATAGCTGAGTTTACCTGGTAGAGAGGACCTGACAGAGCACCTGGCAGGTACTCCTCGCCACGCTCTCGTTTGCACTGTCCTGATCAGGCAGGCATCAGAGCCCGACTCTTTATTCACTCAGTTGAAATGACTGGGTGGGTATTGAGCCCTTCTTCATCTGCAAGACCGCACTGGCTACAGTAGATGTTGAAGCTTACCCGTTGAGTGAGCCCGACAGAGTCCCTGGGAGGCGTGATTCCTCAACATTTCTTTCCTTTACTTCGGATGTCCTGTAAAAGACTACGCAGGCTTCCATTTCGTGGTTCATGAGCTTCTTGCTGAGGTCAGGCAGAAGTAGTGGCCACCCCAATCCACTGTTCCGAAAGGAGCAGGAGGGGCGGGATCCTTTCACCCTCTACCCGCTGTCCAGATGCGGTCAGCCTGGTAGTTGGTTTTACTTTACCGTTGAGTGAGCCCGACAGAGTCCCTGGGAGGCGCAATTCCTCAACAACCCTTTACTTCGGATGTCCTGTAAAAGACTAAGCAGGCTTCCATTTCGTGGTTTACGAGCTTCTTGCTGAGGTCAGGCAGAAGTAGTGGCCACCCCAATCCACTGTTCTGAAAGGAGCAGGAGGGGCGGGATCCTTTCACCCTCTACCCGCTGTCCAGATGCGGTCAGCCTGGTAGTTGGTTTTACTTTACCGTTGAGTGAGTCCGACAGAGTCCCTGGGAGGCGCAATTCCTCAACACCCCTTTACTCGGATGTCCTGTAAAAGACTACGCAGGCTTCCATTTCGTGTCTTCTTTACTTTTGCTGAGGTCAGGCAGAGGTATCGAGTCACCCCAATCCACTGTTCTGAAAGGATTAGGAGGGGCGGGATCCTTTTCACTTTCCACCCCGCTGTCTAGATACAGTCTGGCGGGTAGCTGGTTTTACTTGGTAGAGAGGGCCTGACAGAGCACCTGGCAGGAACTCCTCGCCTCTTTCCCTGAGTGTCCTATTCTGATCAAATAGGCACCAGATTTTTGTGACTCCTTTGTTTGCTGTCTTGAGTTGATCAGACAGATACTGAGTCACCCCAATCCACTGTCCTGAAATAGGCAGGAGGAGATGGGATCTTTTCACCTTCTACTCTGCTGATTCGATATAGTCAGACATATAGTTTGTGTGCTTCTACTACTCTACTTTTGGTTCTCTCTTTAGCTCTGCCCACTCCATAGGACAAGGCAAGGAGAGATACCACCTTACTTTTTCACCATAGTGGTGACCTTTCCTGTTGATTCTCTTTTCTGCTCTGCCCTCGCTACGAGGCAAGGCTATAAAAGAATCCCCTTACTTTGTTTTCACCTTTTTTAGGTGATCTTTACCGTGGGTTCTATCCTCGGCTCTACCCTTGTCGAAGAGTAAGGCCAGGAGAATACCATACTACCAGATCACAATTTTGGTGATTCTGGACTTGTGCACTGCTGCTCTTTCTCCTTTCCTAGGCTCTACCATCACTGTAGGATAAGGCTAGGAGAAGAGTTTTCTACCTCTCTTTCACCCTTTTGGTACCGTAACACTCTTGTGCTCGTTACTCTCCTTTATGTGGCTTAGTCGGTCAACGCCAACACGAGCGGTTCACTAGTTGTTCGCCACTCCTGTTGGGGGTCCGTTTGTTGACCTCGATTTTGCCCAGACCCGGGCCTGGAGGGTTGACTTGGTCAAATTGACCAAGCCAGACCCCGAGACCCTCTCCGATGGGTTCAGTAAGTCGAGTCGAGTCTGTTGAGCCTGGACTTGGACCCTAGGTCAACCCGGTTGACCAAGTCAACCAGGGTTGACCACTTAGCCCATTTAGAGCCCAAATCAAGTTTAGATGCACTTGGACCTTGGCTTGGCTCAATCCCTCATCCCCATAGACCCAACTAACTAGGTTGACCAAGTCAACCCTTGACTTGGTCAACCCAAGTCATAATGGGTTAAAAATAACCCATTAAGAGCCCATTTAATGCCCCCAATCAATTCCATTCGTTTTGAATGGGAACCCACGTCCTAAAACCGCCCATTTTCCCTCCTAATGCAATCCTAACCGTTCCCCTTAGGTCTAGGAGTTTAAATAGGAGTTTGAGAGAAGAATTAGGGATCCTTTTCAAAATTCTTGAGCCCTAGCCTCCCAAAGCCCGAGAACTTTCGTGTGAGAGTTCCTTGGACTTCCCCCCATCTCCCTCGACCAAATCCCGACTCTCAGACCCCGCCGGCGGCGATCCTCCGGCGAACCCGAGACGAAATTCGTTCTAAGGCTTCTTCCGATCGATCCATCGCGTTTCGAAACGTGGTTTCTTCTACAACTAGGAGCGTGGACAGTCTACAAGTGCAACAAGCCAGAGATCTCTCGATTTCATCGAGTATTTTTGGTAAAATACTAAACCCTAGTTAGAACACTCGAAGTTAAATAGCTTTTTATACAATTTGTTTTAGATCTAGAAATCAAGCCCCCAAGAATGCTCTTCACTTTTAAAACTTAGAACTAAAATTTCATTTGATTTCGTTCACCCAATTAAGAGAAATTGACAAAAAACGGAATAGGGTTTCGGTCGGCCGCCTGTATGACTATCCCGCCGATCAAGCCGTTGATTTTCGAATCAACGGTTCAGATCTGGAGAGGACCGCGGGTCCGTCCAACCGCGCGGTCTGCTGGGGTGTCCAGTTCTCGGTCCGGCTTGATCTGGACCGTCCATCTCATAAGGCGGGAGATCAGACGGCCCCGTTTCTTCATCCGACGTGTTTAAGTAGCGGGCGTTGATTCCCGCGCAGCCCAATCATCGCCCGGGACGGCGGAGCCAATCCTGGGACGCCAGCTGTCTGACCGCCGCCGCGGTTCGGACGGACCGCTGGGATTGCGCCACGTGGACCGCACCGGGCTGTTACCGCGGTAATCATTGCCGCGGTCCCGGGATCCAATCCCGGGTCGCCGCGTGGCTAACCGCCGCCTCCGCGGTTACGGGATCCAGCCGGGATGCGCCACGTGTCCCCGTACCGCCGCCGCCGTACGGTTTAATTAAAATAAATATTAAATCCTATTTTAAGCCTATTTTTCATTCAAAAAATTATAGAAAATCCGTTTTTCGTCCGTTTTCGACGCACAATACCTCGTTTTGATCGTATTTTCATTCTCTACACTAGGAAAATTTTTTTTTATAAAAATAATGTATATATTTTTAATTATTATTAAAACAGTAATAATAACCTTATTTTTATTTTTATTTAAACTTTTATTTTAATACAATTATTATTTAATAATTAGTTATATTAATTATTATTAGTTTAAGTTATTATGTTATTGTTTAAGTTCCATTTTGTAATCATTATTATTATTAATTATTTTGAGATTATTATTTTTCAATTATATTTTTCTATTTTCCAATAATTATTTATTTGTAAATACCCTTTATTGACTTAAACTCCTAAAATTCGTTTCGCTCCGTTTTTAACGCACAACCTCTTGTTTCGATCGTATTTTGATTCTGCACACCTTAGAGTTGGTTTCACTCAAAAATTTTTGATCTTTCTGTAGTTATTTTCAAAACAGCTAGCTGTACTATTTTAAAATTATCTAATTATAGTTTTTGAACTTTGAAATTACATAACTTTGTCGTTTTAAGTCCGCTGCTGACGCACAGCACCTTGTTTTTTTTATGTACTGTGAATTCTGCATAGTTTGAAACTGTTTTCAGATAAAAATTTTGTCTGCTTTTTCTGTCATTTCAAAAACAGCAAAACTACACTATTTTAAAATATTATTTTATTGTGTTTAAACTTCGGAAATTCGTATCTTCGCCGTTTTAAGTCGGATTTTGACGTGCGACCCCTCGTTCTTTTCAGAAAGACGAGCTTTATGTTTCGGAACCATTTCCAGACCTTGATTTTGGCTGTCTTGACTGTTTGTTCTGTTTTATCCTATGATTAGTTTATTTTAATATTATTTAAATTAATTATCATCCTAATTATTTTTAAACTAAAAAATTATTTTTCAAACTATTTTGAAACCTCGATTGGGTGGTCAGCAGGTTTTCCTATACTTATGTATTATGAATTGAATTATTTTCAATTATTCTATTTTCCAAAAATATATTTATATCTATAAGTACTTTTAAATAATTTTAAAACTAATTATACCTAAATTCTAACTTCGGGAGACCCGCTATCGTATGAAATTTTTAGACATAGGTTCTATGAATGAAGAGCAAATCATGGGGGAGTGGGTTAGTGAATGGTTGAGTCCCAATCATTCACTAATCCTTTCTTTAGGTGTCTTTCCTCTTTATTTTTCGTAGATTGCATGTATAGGATTGCACCACCACCACTTAGTTTAGGCTCTCCTAGATCTAAGGACATGGTGTGTTTATTTTGTTTATGTATTCCATGCATTTACTACCTTGAAGGTTAGTATGAACTTCAGTTTAAACCCATATAACGTAGTGACACCTTAAGGACAATAATTAAGGACCCGTCTAGCGAACTTAGAAGTTTTCTAGGGACTAGGATAGATCCCGGATTGACATGAAAACTTCAACACTTAAACTTAGTGACATCATAAACCCCTCAGAATTTTCTAGGAATTTTTAGGGATAGTTAGACCCCTTAATTAACCAACCCTAATTAACCTGCTAAGTAAGGCACCGAGACCTTCCGAAAATTACAATAAATACACCATAGGTCAGAAAATCACCCATAATACCTCAAACTGACCAGAATATGACCCTTGGCCTAAGATAAATAGGGCTCCCTAGTTTGACTTCAGGTTGACCCACAATTTGACCCTAGGTGGAAATTACCTTTTTGCCCCTAATAAATTATTAAAAATTATTAAAAATCCCAAATTTTCTCCAAATACTTGGGATCACTTTCTCAGGTCATCCCTGACTTTTGGGAGTGATTCCAATCAGTTTGGAGCTCATTTGGATCAAAATAGTAAAAAAGGGCCCTTTCCTAATTAATTTAGAAAACCCCTTAATTACCCGATCTTAGAAAACTCATAACTAATTGTAGAAAACTCCAAATTAGGCAAACTCACTTGCATTAGACTCCAATTAGGACCTAGTATTTATTGAAAATCTTAGGTTTCCAGAAAATGGCCTAGATTAGAAAGTCAACTTTTTGGTCAACCCCAGCCTATAGTCTAGGGCCTGAAACTTAGAAAATTCATAACTTTGGATAGGTAGCTCCGATTTCAGTCTACTACCTGTCTAACTACTCGTATTAAGGTCTAGTATTTTCCTAAGGTGATAGGAGACCCAGAATTAGCCTTTTTCCCATAGTGACTTTTTGGACCCTTAGTCTAGTTCCTAGGAGGACCTAGAACTTTCCAAAATTGGCTAATACAATTCAAACTTCAAATATGAATACCCTTAGTTCTTAAAACTGATCAACAAATAAAAATAATCGAAATGGATCTAATTCACTAATATTTGAATTTCAATTAAAACATCCTTTTAAGACCCCCAACATACCTGAACTCTACATAATTTTAACTAACTATCCCACTTAGGATCTATCCAAACCACACTAGCCTTATACACACATAGAATGGTTTGCTAGGACACCACTTCTAGATATAGGTTAGGCCGCTGGGTTTTATTTTTGCTGTGTGCCGGAGCTTTTCGTAGTTTTCACTGCATGCTGTTTGAAAATTGAATTGTTGTGTTTGCTTACTTTTCTTGCACTCTGTGATGTGATGGGCGCTAGATTTACCCCTAGGTTAGGAACGTCATATATATATATACTGTTCTTCTATGCAGGTGGCCATGCTCAAGCTAAGAAAAGGGGGGGCACCGTTATGATTTCTAATATTGTCTTATGCAGGTGCTTGCTCAGCCCCCCTGATATAATGAGGGCTAAAATTATTAAATAATTATAATTGCTACAGATGGAGCTGCTTAGCCCTCAGAGCATGGCTTGGCACAGGGTCAATGGTGTTAGCATTTTCATTTTCATATAAACTGCTTGGGATGATTATTAGGATAACCTTGCAGGTGATTTAGAATTTACTGCTTTTTCAATAAATGTAAATTTGTATGTAATAATTGTTAAGAGTTGTGAAAACAACCTTTGAGTTGGGATATTCTTATCCAGCTTGAATTCTAAAAGAGGAAGGCATCCCTAAGGGGAGAGTCTTCTTCCATTTGGAAGATCGAGCTGGATGGCTTTAGATATCCAAAGAGAAAAAGCAATACCTCCATATTGGAGGAATTGTTTCTTCGTTTGGATATTCAAGCCACGACGGATCCAAGGAGTCCAAGGAGGAGTGATCCAAGGAGTCCAAGGAGAGGATACCCAGGAGATTGAAGATGTTGAAGATTGAAGACCCAATATCCCACTCAAATTTGTTGGCGTCTGTCATAGGCTTAGAAATCCGGGTTGTTGGCAGTGGTGCCCGGCCACTTTACTTTTCTGCATACCCTGGGTTGTAATTAAAGGGCAGTTGGCCTATGGACATTTACTTGATTAGTTGGATTTATATTGATGTGTTTACCTGATTGCGCAGTATAATTACCTGCTTTTTCTAGGTTTCTTTCTTGCATGCCGCTCTTGTTTTTTGCCTGGATCGTATTAGGCTCTTTTAGGACTGAAAAATCTTTTATACTCATAACCAAAATTTAATATTTAAGTTTTAAATAACATAGAAACTTAACGAACCTAGGGAACTGCCGGAACCGTCCGGGGTCGCATGCATATTACTGCATCTCCTCTCTCCTTCTAATAAGACATCTCCCTGCCTGCGGGTAGAGTCCGGATAATCTGGCCTATGAGGATGAAGTGCCGGACCTAGGGAGACTCAGTCTTTTCTAAAAATTATTTTATATTAAGCCTGTTTTTTAAAATCTAAAGCATTCATGAGCTGACATTTCAACTAGCATGCATTGCATTAGAAATCAATTTAATTAAAATTTAATTGCATTAGTTAGGGGCATTCACCCAACATAAGTTCAGGACCACTTAGGAAATTCTCTAGATGTCGGTCCTCTTTCCAATAAACTGTACCTCCCACCCATCTTTCATAATTGACCTGATAGCATGGTTTTGAAGCGATTAGGTGGTTAGCTGGCTCTCCCATCCAGGCCGGGATAAGTCCAGATCTTTGCATCGCATTAGCTAGGACACTGGTCTTAGTGTGTGTCGAACACTAAGTCCAACCTAGATTTAGGATTCAAAGCTACTACATTCGGTCTCGTAGTATGCCTTAAATAGTAGGTATGTCCCTTCCTTTCGGGGACTATAAATCCTACTTATCCGCGTCACAGGATGACGCCACCTCCATCCCTTCTCTCACGCATGTGATTGAGTGTTTGGTTTTAATTTCTCCAGTTTCTTTTTAGTATCCTAGAGCCTCCGAATGCTAGTTTGAGCCACGCATGTTGATTCAGCCTCTTCGGACCTTTCTTCCCTTTGAGTAGGATTTCCTAGTCTATACCCTTGTACCGACCCCACTTTAAGAGAGGATAATGTATGATCCTTAATCGAGAGTTTTCTCAGGCTCCGGCCTGGGATGTAATTAACCACGGGGGCTTGCGCCCGTGGGAAACTTGGTCCCCACAATCTACTAAACCCCATTCGAGCTCTTGCATCGGGTGGGGGAAACCCGTGATTTGGTCGTGTATATTACTACCCATCAAGGTATGTTGGCGTCAGCCTCCATCCTCAATGGTTAGTCGTATGCCCGATCCAATCTGCCCTTCCAATCGACCCGTTCGCGCGGTGCTCTTTCGGAGGTCCATATTGTGTTTTAATTACAAGATTTTTTTTCATAATTTATGGGCATTCGTAAAAAATTTTAAGAAATTGATACATACATGTACAAGTGGAGATTTTGGGGCTTCATGTATCGTTTTGTGAACTATAAGCACTTTCTAAATAAAATGATTTATTTTAAAAAAAAATTTATAAATTTTGAAAATCTAAAAAAAAAATTATATGAATTTTATAATAAAAATTAATTAAATTGTATATTTATATTATTATTATAATATTATGTTATTAAAATATATTAATCCGCTTAATTTTTTTATTAAATCCTCTCCATTCAGCTAATGGCTAACATAGAAATGGCAAAAAAAGAATTTCAGATAAAATATGTAAGAGAGAGAAAGAAAATTAAGATTTAGAGGTCGCTGAGCAATTTTTGTTAGTAAGCCCAGTTGAGAGATTTGCTACCCTCGCTATAAGAAACATTTATCATATTTATGATTTCAAAGATTTATGTTTTTTTATCTTTTTTTTATCAAATTTATATTTCTATTACTGAAAATGAAAAAATTTTTATATTCATTAAACATTCACTGCGTAACTATTTATATGTTATAAAGATTGAGATTATAAATATTTTGATTATTTATTTAATATTTTTTACCTAGTGATCTTAAAAATATAGTGATTTCACTAATTTAAAAAAGTATTTTGACCTCTAAAAATAATGATTTAGTTTAATTAAAGCTTCAGAATATTATTTTATGCAATATTTGATAATTTGATTAAATTATGAAAATGTAAAATTTTTGTTTAGTATGATTTTTGTTGTATACTATTATGATAATGTGGCAGTTTTGAATTAAGCTCAATTGTGCTTTATTTACTATAATGCAATAAAAATAAATGTGGATATGTGATTGTGGTTACTATTATAGTACTATGATAAAAAATGTGTGTGTGAAAGACTAATAAAGACTAGTTGACTCATTGGTTATAGACTAAATGACATGTGTTGACCTCGTTTTTCGCTCGAGCACATTCGATCGACGTGATTGTTCCTCGTCGAGTTCAATTTGACCCGAATCGATTTCAATTTGAGTTCAATTTGTTTGATCAAATCGATCGAACTTAGCCCGATTTTAAATCAAACCGATTTGAACCAGATTCGCATCCAAATCCAACTCAAACCAGCCCAAATTAATCCTAAATAAATTCCAATTGACTTTTGGCTTCGTTTGAATGAATTCCTAAATTGAGAAATCGCTTCAACGGTCCGATCTCCCCGAATCCTAACCCTGTCGTTACTGCGGTGCTCGAGTGCGTGATATGCTCATTTTAGGAAGAATGCAATGTTCGATCGATGAGGAGCAGCGATACAGAGCACGGTTCAGCGTTTGGAAGCGGGATCGAGAGGACGAAACAACGGTATCATCTCCTAAGCTCTCGATTCTCCCAGGCATTAACGATCGGCTCCCTCTCTCTCCCTCTAGGTTTTCGCACGCCTCAGGCAGAGCTCCCTCTCCCTTTTTCGGGCTCAGTTCGCAGAAGCAAGAGGCCAAAAGCTCCATCTTGCCGGCTCTTCTTCCTTATTCGGACGGGACTCTCACGAACCCCCGCACCCTCTCGCTGGGAAGCTCTCGGACGGACTCCTTCACTCTCTCCCTCTCTCAGGCTCGATCTCTACCTCACGCCCAGCTCTCTCGGTCTCCCTGTGTTCGGGAACTCCAGCCAAGGCCGAAGCCTTGCTCCCTTCCCTCTCTCGCGTGAGCCAGGGAAGATCGAACCCTCGCTTCCTCTCCAGTTCATGACTCCAGCCCCACCCAAGCCTATAGCAGCTTCCCCGATCTCCCTCTTTGGAAGCCCGTTCAGCCCCCGGGACCGAACCTGACGAGCTCCTCCATTTCCGACCGAGTCCACGCCACCTGGACCGACCCCCGTACCTCTCTCTCTCGCGTCGAAGCTGAAGCCATTTCCTCCGTCGCCTACCCTAGCCGAACCCGACGCCGAAGCCCATCTCGCCATCTGCGCCTGCCAGGTCCGACACCACCAAACACAGACTCTCCATCGTCACTGGTTTTCTCCTTCTCAAATAGGTATATCTCTCCATTTTCATCTCATTCTTCCTGCTTATTTCTTATTCCTTCATTCTCCTCTTTCCCTTTCCCTGTTTACCCGTCTCCTGCTCCTACTCTACTTCTCATTTCTTAATGCTTTTTTCTTTTTGAGGGTTCCTCATTCATGATCATAATTCATGAAACTACAGAGCTATCTTTAAAAATGCATTAGAGAAATAACGACTTCTACCTCATGTTACGGTGACCCTGAACAAACTGTCCAGTATTGTTCTTTGTTGTTTGGCCTTGATATGCTTATCTCGTTAGCTGATAATGAGTTGATTTATATATATATTTGAAGCAGTAGCAATGTTCATGCTTGCTCATGTTGGTAATCGGAAATGACCTATGGTAGGAAGAGTTTTAATTATCTTTGGAAGATTTTCATGTGCCTCACGTGCTCCATACAATTGTTTCTTTCTCTATTCCAAAATCTTGATGAGCTTTGTGTAAATTATGGAGGGTTATAAATAGCTATGCTGCTCTTTATCCAAATATGCATGCAAAGTGTTTGTAGTAATAACTGTTAGAGATATTATAGCCTTTAAACTCACTGTATGATATTTTCTTTGAAGTTAATCTCCACATGTATGCGGAACTTAACATGTTTATGTGAAATTACATAGTAAGACTTGAGATTGAATTGGGATTTTATGAGGCAAGATTTGAGAAAACTCTAATATGAGGACAGAAACTAATCAAAGCATTTTTTTTTTATTTTATTATTATTATTATTTTTTTTTTCTAAAAAAAAAAAAAAAGAAAGAGATCTCCATTTGATTCTCTGCCATATATATTTGAAGGAGATTATTTTCTTAAATCGAGATGTTGCAAGATCGGTCGTCACTCTGCTTCTTTCTCAAGATTAATGAATCAATTGTATTTTTTCAAAACGATTAGAATGAGGTTGTAAAAATCTGTTTTTTTTTTATTGTGGCTCTAACTCGATGTTTCTTTTGTGGATTATTATCGAGATTATTTAAAAGACATGTTTTCGGCAACAAATATTATTTCCAAATGATGTTATAAAAGTTTCCTATTATTAACTTAGAAAATTCATACTCATGCTTTCACTTCAGTATGGTGCACGACTTGGATATTGGTGAATTATGGTAGTCTCCTTTTCTTCCGCTTTTATATGTTTCATCCCTTATGATATTGTATAATGCCTACCTTAGCTCGAACGAAGGAATTGTAAATGATTTGCATGAAATTACAAATAAATTTAGTAACATTTAGTGCAAATAGTTCATGTTGGAATATTATAGAAAGGCATGAAACTGTATGATTTTATTTTCCTTCTGTTTGGTAAGAGTTGAGTTCTCCATTCCAAATTTCGTGGAGGATGAAAGTTTCTTAGCTCTTGTAGTTGACGCTTGATTCAAATTTTGAGACAATATGTTGAATGGAAAGAGTTCAATTATTATTAAAAGCACTTGAAAAGTATAAACATGAGACATCTCTTTTTAAATTCTATGGATGATTGAAATAAGGTCTCAAAGCATTCTCATATAAAGTAAATTTATGCTCTCGTTTTCACACATAAATTTACTCGTTTTCACACATATATACATTTGCATTTGATGTTAGAATCTGAGTAGATGTTACACTGCCATTATTATGACTTGTTGAGTTCATTTGCTTAGCTCTTTTATCACCTGAACATGATACCTTTGAACTTATTCATGGCCAGTGATACTTGTTTGGTTATAACTTGGTGTTTGTGATATTGCCTTAAAGAGATATTTCTTGTGTTGAAGATTGTTTTCTTGCTTTACTATTCGAGCATGTGCTGGAAGATTTTATTTCTTGTCCGTGGATGATGAGAGAATAAAAATCATTCATATTCTTGAAATGATTTGGTGTAATAAAATATGTTTGCATTGCTATCATTTTGAGATAAATTTCCCGTAGGAAGAACTTCTTGCTGCAAAGATGACCTATGTATAAGGAAATCTGTATAGTTTTGTTTGACAAATAAATGCACATGTGCATCTTTAGTTGATTGCCCACCCATCCGTTGTTTATGCCATTATCCTAGATTAGACATTTTAATTGAATTTGATAGTTGTGATTAGGCTTCTCAGTTTGCAAACAATAGATGTTTTGTTCTCATTCATACCTTTTCAAAAGGACGTCTATGGAGTAGTTGCATGAATAGTCTCTCGTTGGTGCTTCATTATTGGGTTCATATTTGGATAAATAATAACGGGCAAATATATATATATATATATATATTTCGCTCCCTGTTTGTAAACAAAAATGTACAACTCATTTCTTGGCTATCATGATCAATATCCTGCAGTTTTTGTGGCTGAAAATTACCATGTTATGAACATTTCATTTGGGAAAATCAAGCTAGATGATTTTTGTGAAGAATGGATATACTCTGTAGTAAGATTTATGTTGTCGAAATCATAATTTAGGTATAAAAAATCTGTAGAAACTTTTATTTCCTGATGGCTATGTTGTGGGGTGTGAGTCTAATATTTTATATGTGGATTTTTGAGAAGTGATAGTATCCTCCAACAAGTGTGTGGAAAGTGCTCGTATTGAGGCTTACTATGAGTACACATATATAAACTTTAACCGAAGGAGGATATCTTCAAAGCATGCTTGTATCATGTGATCCCTTTATCTCTAGAGAATTTCATAAGTTTGGATTACATTGTTTTACCTGAGGATGCATATACACATATATGTGAACGTTTTTGCTTTGCAAACCATAGTTGAATCAACTTGCATACTAGTGCTTTGGCTTTATTACTATCAGATCAACTTGTTTTATGTCTTGTTATTATGGAAGCCCCTATGTTACCTATGGAGTTCAGAAAACTTATTATGCATGGTTGAGTTATAGATATATTGACAAGTTCATCTTCTATGCAAAAAAAATTTTTTATTTGGAATTTTTCTCACTGATTGGGTTGGAAAAGGATGTAGAATTCTTACTGTTTTGACTTCTAAAGTGTTGTTGGAGGGACATTTGACTATAAGACAGTTGGTATATCGTTCAAATTCTAGATGGCAAGCTCTCTTCTCTTGAACTTCGGAAGCAAAACAATGGCATAAGAATTTCTTTCTCTTTTCTAAATACATTCGGCATAAGTATCGAGTTTGAGAAGTCTTGTGCTATGTGATTTCACTCTTGTTTATTCATGTTTGGCATATAAAAAAAAAAAGAAAGGTTGAAGGATTACATAGGTAGTTTCTTTAATTCCTCTCACTAAAGCATGTGTCTCTCTTACTTGCAATCACATTTATCATTTCGATGCCATATGAGTATTTAATTATTTTTATATTTGGAAAATCTTGAACTTATGAGTATTTCTCAAATATCACGTGTACTATTGATAAGGATAGTTTATATACTTATGTTTGGAGACTAGCTTATTTCACTATGAATTGTTTTTCTTCCGTTAGCATTTAAGGTAACATACATTTGTGGATTTTAATGTTTCTATCAAGTTTGGGTTGAAGAGATTGAATAGTCCTTTCTTTTCTTTTCCTTTGATTCTTTGTTGAAAGAATGGAGGTGATTTGGAAGTGGTGCCATGAGTTTTTCTTATGCTAGAAAGGTTTTGTATGTGATTTTACTTTGCGAAGTTTTATGAGTTACTTAATGTTGAAGAGTTTTATGGTTTGTTCTGTATTGAGAATATTTGTGAATTGCTTCGTAATTGAGAAGATTTACAAATGGCTTTATATTGAAAGGGTTTTATGAGTCTTCTTTGGAAAGAGAGATATTATAAGATGTTTTATATCGGAAATGCTTACGAGTATTTACTTTTATGGTTTGAAAACTTTTTGATGAATTTTGTGAATTGTATTTTGCGAATTGTTTTATGTTGAGAAGTTAGATGATTTGAGTTTTGCGAATGTTTTACAATGAGGGGTTTTATAAAGCCTTCTTGTTGTAAAGCTTTATGGTTTTCTACCCCACTCCAAATGTTATAGAGGTACTTGATTATTGGTCATTTTGTAGAGTTTTGTGTCAAAGATTTTTGTAGATGATTTGTGTGGAATTTTGTGTAGTATTTCATTTAGGAGTTTTCATGAGGCATTTCGGGACTTCTAACTTTGTGATTACCTTTGTGTGGTAGATTCGTCGATGTCTTTTTAGGAGCGAAGTGGTATTTTGTGGGGGGAAAGTTGTCTTTCTTCTTGCTTGCACTTGCTTTCTAGATGATTTTGGATTAGTGGGTAGTAAGAGCATGTTGTTTTGGGTTTAAGTAGGAAGTTTAATTTGGTTGCATTTTGGGGGTTTGTTTCTCATCTTTTGGGCTTTGTTTAGAGGGCAGCTAGATTGTTTGAGTCGAGTCTCATATCAAGTGCCTCATTTGGATTGTGGGAACATTAAAGGGCATTGTTGATGTTGCTTTAGGGTACACTTGACTTTAAAGAAGTGTGTCCAAAACAACAATGCCTACATTCCTTTTATTTCTGACTTTCATTCTTTTTCATTCCACTGCTTTGCTATAGATTCTTAAGTTTAGCGATACATGTACGAGAGTCCTAAATGTTAGAAAACAAAACTCCTTTTAATCCTACAACACTAGTGACATCTAAGGACAAAAATTAAGGATCGAGTCTTAGAAAATATAGACTTAGGATGCATGCTCCCTATAGGATAGAAACATTAAAACAAAAACCTAGTGACACGCTTCCCTAGATTTGGATTTTTGTTTTCTTAATATCCTAATAATCAACCAATCAATATTAATCTAATTCTTAAAATCTATTAAAACACTCAATTCTTAATCAAGTTATTATTAATATTTTATAATTATTAAACTTCAAATCTAAGATATGAACTTAAATCAATTCTAACTAATCTAATGATTAGTTATTAACCAATCTAAAGTCTAAAATATGTTGATTATATTAGGAGATTAAGTTACAAACTAAACTCATTAGGATAAGAGATTCTTAAAGATCAAACCTTAGAATAATCTTTTAAAATCAATCAACAAACCCCTTAATACATAACAACCGCTCCAAAAGTGAAGTTTATTGGATGGACTACTCCGGGCTGCGGGGCTAAGTGTCCTAAGGAGGCTGGTTCCTCGAGCCTGGTGGCACAACGCCACGAATGAATCTAATGGAGCGTCAAAATATAAAATTAATTTTTCTAATTTGCTTAATTCAAACCTTGATAATAAATCATTTAATCTACCTTTTCTTTTAATTTACAACCAACAAAATAATCAATCAAATCCTAAAATACAATCTCTAAAATCAATCTTAAAGTATTAAGATTTAAACTTCAATTAAAATCTCTCTTTTGCCCTTTAACAAATCAAATGCAAGCAATTATAACTAAATCATCCTATATAGAACCTATCCAAAACTACACACCGTTACACACACCTAGACTTGTTTGGTTAGGACACGACTTCTAGCCCTAGGTTAGGCTGACATTTTCTTTCGTTATTCAGTATTTACTACATACACATGCTTTATAATTGTTACTATTAGATTTTCTGTTTGTTACATTCTTACTTACATGCATTTATTTTTTGAATGGCATCTACGCTCATTTTTGTATTTTTCTTTCACTTGTCTTGCGAGGTACATTGGGGTAATTCGCTAGCTTGAGGCTTTTGAGAGGCCGCGCCACAATCGAGGAGTATTTGCTTATAAGCTTGTAAGTGGCAGCGCCACAATCAGGTATGATCTCTGCAACTTGTAAAGCAATTTTCTTTTAATTATATATCGAAACTGCTACACTCCACACACAAATTGTTAATAGGTATTCTAGCATGTTTAGGTAGCCAGCCATAGGGTAGTGCACTAACAAAGCTGTCACGCCCCAGAATCAAAACTTGGAAAGAATGTCGATCAATTCCGCAACAATTTACCAGAGTTATCTATAAATCTTCAGTAAGCATTCTATCAAACATCTATAACATTTAAAACTTCAATATATCTGTCGATTCATATCACAAAACATCATGTACATTACTCAGGAACTACACTATCAATACAAGAAAGGAAACTATCCTGTCCTGAGTACAAAAGAATCATCAATCTAACAAAAGCACTAAAACCTGTAGATCTGGATCAATGCCTATCTCCTGCTCCCAAGCCCTGACCTGAAAATATCAACCACATATAATGAGCTTTACAAAGCCCAGCAGGTCACCTAATACCTATAACTGAAATCAAAGCACGGCAATGCTATCAATATGCATGTCAATCTATTCAATCCAAATCAGTCAATGATCAATGAGTCTATGCAGCGGAAATCAATAGTCAATAAAACCAGTCAATGCAGCGGCAGGCAATTCGATAAATCAATTCAATCAATCATCGTCCGTCAATCAAATCAATACGGTCAAATCAATACGATCTAATCAATGAAATCAAATGAGAAAAGCCATACGAGACAAGGAATCTATAAATCAGTCAATACGGTGTAGAACAGTAGCAACAGTGAATCTATAAGTCTATAGGCAACAATACAATAAATCTATAGGCAGTAGTGCGATGTCCATGCTATCAATGCAATATCTATATTCATCCATTTCTATATCAATGCTCAATGTCGATGCACAGAAATCAATCAGTGAAATCAATGCAATCGTACGATCTAGTAAATCCAATCAAACTCAATAAAGCAGAAGTCGATAAAGCAATAGATCCGTAAATCAATACAGTAAACATGCAATTCAATACTATATACTGAACAAGTACAATCTACTGGTCATGTTGCTGTTGTAGAATCCATATTGCTGTTGTAGATAATACATTGGTTCAATCAATAAGAGTCGTCACTCTTTTCGCCCGTCGGCATAACAATAAACTCCTTATATCTCCCTTCAATAATCAATAATCAATGTTTAAAGGAAAGCCCGTCGGCCCACCATCCTGTACAGGTATCAATATCAATCTCCACCAATGTTCAACCAGGTTCCACTTGCGATCAGTATCAATAGTCAATTCAATCAATAAGCAATTCAATAGTCAATATTAAAGCAATCATATCCATAATCAATGCATATCAGTTCAATCTATCAATCTCATACAATTCAGGAATCGTACGAAAATCGGGCAGCATAACGGTAGTCGGTCAAATTTACACAAAAATCCTGCAAAAAGACACAGTTTCCAAATCTTTCCAAATTACAATAGAATATCTATAGCGTCAATACAAGACTATCGATCTATAGAATCCAAATCAAATCAGGTCCTGATATTTTTCTATTCGATTAAAATCACGTAGAATTAATTTCGACCGGTAAAATCTTCGTAGAATACAGTCAAATCGTGTACAATAATCATATCTATAACATACTAAAAGTTGTGCGGTGGAAGTTGTGTCAAATCAAAACCATGTCGAAAAGTCGACTACGAAAACACAAAACAGATCACAACTAGGTCGAAACACAACATCTCTGAAAACAGAAACAGGGTTCGGAGTCCTTACCACGAGATCTTCACTTTCTCCAACAGCAGCGTCGGATGAAAAGCGCTCCGCGGTCTCCGAAAACCAGCTTTTCTCTTTTCTTCCTTTCTCTTTCTCTCTCTACAAAATATCTGATTTTAACTTTTGATTTTCTCTCTCCTCAAAACGAGCTGATTTTCCTTATAACTTACTCATATCGGCCTGGCCGATCGAGCTATCGTCCCGGGACGATCCGACCAAAACCAGATCGTCCTGGACCTCACTCAGGGCTATTGTCTGGCCGATCATTTCTACAGTACGATCGTCCTGGACGATCTCACGATCGGCCTGGACGATCTGTGATGAAATCCTTCCAGAAAACACACCAGAAATCAGTTGTTCAATGCACTGATCGGCCTGGACGATCCAAACTTCGTCCTGGCCGATTCTGGGAGGAAAATCCATATCAGAGAGGAACAGTAAGGAAACGAGATATTACAGAAGCTTTGGCCCTATAGGTCAAAGCTTGCCCCCTTCTGTGAACCCTAGAGACCATTAGGGTCGTTTAGGCCTGTAGAGTAGGCCACCTACTTGTGCCAGTTGGCATTGTTGTTTTCCCACACGAAGTGGGCATCGTTGTTTTTCTGCTAGGACTTTGGCCTTTTCCGGTTTTGGGTACGATACCCCCCCCCCCCCTTTTTTCTTTCTTTCTGTGAGCCTTAGAGACCATTAGGGTCATTTAGGCCTGTAGAGTAGGCCACCTATTTGTGCCAGTGGGCACCGTTTGATGATTTTCTGTGCGGGTATCTTACCTGAAGGATACCCTTAGGGTGTGTTTATTTATTCTATACTCTGGATGTCATGCATATGTTCTTACACATTTTTCTTCACAATGCACTTTACCTACATACATGCATTGCATTAGTGGACCTAATGATCTTTCTTACTCGTGCATTTGTTTCATGCATCATTAACAACGCTAGATCTATTCCTTTGCATATTGTAGAGTCCTTGATTTAAGTCTTTTAGACTATTAATCCTTGAATCTTTAGGATAGAACCTTCCCATCTTGCATACATATAAGGCGAGCGATTGGTTGTGCTTAGGATTTTAGCTGGCTTCCTTTTTCAGGCAAGGAATAAGTCCAGATTGCATTAGCTAGGTCGTAGATGTCAGTATCGTATGTACGAAACTACATCTTTTATAGATTTAGGGTCTAAAGGTGAAGGGTACGAGTGTACCTCTATACGCCTTATTGGTGGGTAAGCTTTCTTTCCTCTCAAAAGCTATAAACCCTATCCATCTGCGTCACACAGATGACGCCATCTCCTTCCTTCTCTCGTGCATGTTTGAGTGCAATGTCTTCTCTCTTTTTCTCCAATTTTCTCTTTCTCGGACCGGCCGAATGTTGAATGAACCACGTGTGACTGATTAAAGCCAAATTGGGACCTTCCCCTTTGATTAGGAAAGCCTAAAAAATTCCCTTACACTAAACCCATTAGAGAAGATAATCTAATATCCCTAATCGAGAGTTTTCTTAGATCAAGGTCTAAGATGTAATTAACTACGGGGGCTTGCGCCCGTAGGAAACTGATCCCCACAATCAAATAAACCCCATTCGAGCTGATGTATCGAATGGGGGAAATCTCGTGAATTTAGGGTTATGGATATTATTATCCATCGAGGTGCGTAGGTGAAAACCCGCTATCCTCTATGGCTAATCGTATCTATAACTCCATCTGCTCTTCCATTGGCCTGCTTATGCCGGGTGTAAAGGCCTACGACCATTTTGTCCTACGGGATAGTGTGATCGTACCCTTTGCATTCGAACCACACGAGCGGAATCCTTTCGGAGACCCACAACATGTACATGATGGTGAGACAATGGACTTTTCTTTAGTACTGTAATTTGGTGTTATCCTATTGTTTTGATTAAAAAAATATATTTATTTAAATATATATATAGTTTTGAAAATATTTAATTATTTTTGGGAAGATTAAATTTTGAATTTTAGTTTTGAAATTTAACACAACATTAGGAACGATATATCATCCCAAACGGGAGAATATCATTCACTAATTGGTTCAAATTTCAAAATTTTAAGGTTATCCAAATTATCGTAGTCAAACTCAAAATTATTTGACAATGCTAATTCGGATGAAAGATTATTATTTTCATAATCAAATCCACAATAATAATTGATATACCTTTCCAAAGAAAGGAGATATCAATCATTATCGATCGTTTGAAAATGACGATAATGATCATTGTGTTTTAAATTTCCCAAAAATAATTAATTAGAGATTTTGAAAGATTTTGATTCTGAAAATTAGATCTGGGTTTCTAAATCTCCTACGAGCGCAAGCCCTCGTAGTTAATTACATCGTAGGAAATCGAAATTTCCTACGAAAACTCTCGATTAAAATAGCGGTGTAAATTTTATTTAAGAATTTCAAAGATCGATATCAAAGGAGGAGAAGGGTAGGAATTTTCAATCGGGATTGGATCAATGTTGAACATTTATTTCTTGAGTCAAAGGAAGAGTAGTAGGCAATGTTTTTAAGATTCTGAAATAATTCAGAAAATACTCCAACCTATCCTAAATGTTGGGCTTGAATTTGATTGAAAGTGATTTAATGTTTAAGTGATCAATTTTATTAGAAATTTGGGATTCGATTCCCGAAAATTGAGGTCTTATAGCCCGAGCCAGCCTCAGAACCTAAGTCTAAATTGGGTACTAAAAAGTAACCCGAACCTAGCTAGTGCAATGCAAATCTGGTCTTACCCCGGCCTGGATTGGGGAGCCAGCTAAACCACCTAAACGATTTAAAATTATGAGTCCGGTCAATTTATGTAGAGTGGTCGGGATGTTATTTAAGAAATGTATTTGAGAACGGGACCGACATCTAGAGCGAATCCTAAATGGTCCCTTAAACTTATGTTGGGTTTGATGCTTAAGCTAATGTAATTAAAGATTTAAAGATTTTTTTAATTAGTTGCTAATATGATGCATGCTAATCGACTCAATTAAAAGTTTGAATTTGAATGAATGCTATGAAATGAAAACTTCCGGCGATCCCGGGCTTACTTCTTAAATTCGTTAGAGTTTCTATGTGAGCCTAAATATTTTAATTTAATTTAAGTAGAAAAAGTTTTATTAAGTCATTAAGAGCCTACGATCGAATTCCAGGTCAAATCAAAATCGGCACGCAGGTAAAAAGACTAGAAAAGCAGGTATCTCTAATGCGCAATCAATTTAAATAAATCAATCAAATTAAATATATCAAATTGAATGTCCGTAGGCAAGTGCCCTTTATTATTACATCACAGAATTTTGCAGAAAATTAGAGTGGCCGGGCACCACTGACTACAACCCGGATTTTTAGTCCTAAGACTCAAGTGACTTTGAGAATGGGTCTTCTCGTTATCCACTTCTTCATCCTTCTGCTGCTTCTTGGATCGTCGGGTCCGGATATCCAAATGAAAAGAAACTCCCCCTTAATCGGGGTGTTATCTTTTCTCTTTGGATATTTCAAAACCATCCTAATTTGGAGCTCCAAATGGAGAGGGACTCTCCCCTGAGGGATATCCCTTCCTCTTTAGATTCCAAATTGGATGTTACCCCATCTCAAATCACTTGAAATTACAACATAAATCAAATCAAATTTACATTAATCAAAATTGAAAAATCTAGACTCGATCCTGCAGGGTTATCCTAATAATCAACATTTATATACACAGTCCCAAGCAGTTAATATTTGACCTCAAGCAGTTGATATATGAATCTCAAGCAATTAATATATTTGAAATTTAAAACGCTCAACAAATTGCAGTAAATAAATAAACAATCAATCAATTCTAAACTAGCAAACAGCATGCAGTGAAAACTCGAAAACCCGGCACACAGCTGCAAAAAGTAAACACCGGCCTAGCCTAAAACTAGAGTTGGTGCTCCTAGCAAACCATCTACAGTGTGTGAGGTAGGTCGTGTGGTTTGGATATATCCTAAATAGGATAATTAGATCGAAGTTGCTTAAGGTTCTGGTTGGTTGAAAGGCTTAAGGGATTTAAATTTGAGTTTAAGTATTAATGGCTTGAAATTAATTTTAAAATTGATTATTAGTTATTTGTTGAATACCACCTTTGTTTCACACCGAGGCCGTGAAGTTTATTTCACCTTCCTTGGGGCTAAGTTAATAGCCTCGTAGGCCTGGGTTACCCAGTGGTACCCGATATAATCAAGTGATTTGATTTGATTAAAATTTGAAAGTTAATGAATTTTAATTAAGGTTGGTTGATTACTGATTTTAAGGGTTAATTAGAAATTTCTGGAGTTTTAAAGCAATTTTGAGTTTTATGAATATTTTGAATATTTTAATCACTTAATTAAAGGGTTGAAAATTGACTTTTTGATTAAGGGTGTCTTCTGGAAAGTTAACATTTTATTAAAATATTAGACCTCACTACGATCAGTTAGAAGGTAAGTACGTTGAAATCGGATTTTTCTACATTTAGTTACGAAGGTTTGAAGTTTTGAACTAGATTTGAACTAGATTTGACCGGTTTGTTGACTTTTTGAAATATTGCAGATTTCTGGAATTTGATATTTTTAATAAATATTAGACCTTAATAGGAGTTGAATGCAAGTGAGTTTGCTCAATTTTGATTTTTCTTGAATTAGTTATGAATATTTGAAGTTTAATGTATTTAATGAATTTTGAAATTGCTTAATTAGAGGGCCATTTTGTGATTTTTCTCCAAATGAGTCCCAAACTCCTTGAAATCAACTCCAAAGGTCAGAAATGACCTAAGGAGAGATTTCCAAGTGTTTGGAAAATTTTTGGAATTTTTAATATTTTTTAATTAATTAAATGAATTAAATATTCAATTTCAATTAAAATTAAATTAAGGTTTAATTTGCTGTCAAATAATTTTGGTTTTAATTTTCATTGGTTAAGGGTTTAATTATGGTCAGTTAGAGGGGTTAAACATAATTTTCGGATTTAAATTTGATTTATTACATTTTCCGGAAGGTTTAATGGCTTAATTAAGGTTTAAACTTAGGAAATTTTGTTAAGGGCCTTAATGATCTCTAAAACTAGTGAAAATTTTTCCTAAGGCTGAGAATGTCACTAAGTTTAAGTGTTTGAAGTTTCAAATCAAGAAGATACAAATCCTAATCACAATGAATTTTCTAAGTTTTCTTAATCAAAGTCCTTAATTTTTGTCCTTAATGTCCCTAAGTTTGATAGGTTTGAATCAAGGTTTCTCTAACCCTTAACTTAACATATGAATAGCATGCATTAACAAAATCAATTCCTAAATCTAAGAGAGCCTTAGACTAGGTGCACGTGTGTGTAACCTATACAAAATCAAATTACACTTTGAATGTTTGAAAATAAAGCCCAAATAATGAGTAATTAACAAGTTAATTACCCATTAGTTAATCCCCATTAAATCAATTCAATCAAATCCCATCTATGATTAAAATTTCAAGTCGGGTTCAAAGTGTTTTAAAAGAATTTAAGTATGCATATAATTTTAAAATAATTTGATTTTAAAATTATAAATATGATATAGACAATGACTTAAATAAATCAAAATAAAATCAAAATTTATTCAAATAATTTTTGGAAAGTTCTCTGAGATTTTAAAATAGATTAAAATGATTTTTCCTTAAAATTTTAAAATATTTAGATTTATTTTGATTAAATATTAATTAAAAATAATCATATAATTAAAATTTAAAATTACTTAAAATATATAAGACATTATAAATAAATTTTATTTTTCAATTAAAGGCCTCAAAAAACTGAACAGTTTGATATATTATACTCAATTATTGGATAAGTATTCAATTTTTAAAAATTTTTTGAAGTTCTGTTAATTAAACTATTTTTAAAAAGGAATTAAATTAATTTTAAATCAAATTCGGCGGCTCAGTGGCCACGCGGCGGCTTCCCATTCGACGGGACAAAAAGCGTGGCGGCGCAATCATTAGAGGCGGCGGTCAACTGGGCCCCACCCACTTATCCAGCGCGGCATCGAGCTGAACCGTTAGATCGCGCGCGGTTTTGATCTAGCGGTCAGGATCAAGCAATACAGCCGATCCCAATCCAAAGGAATCGAACGGCTGAGATGGATTCCGTTGTTTCAAATGGACGGACTGGATTGAGCTGGACGAAGCAATCAGTTGCGAATCGGATACACGGCTCGAAAGGCGCCGAAATAGCTTGAATCTGGACCATTGATCTCGTGATCAACGGTCCAGACGACACGAACCTGAAGCAGGCTACGAAAACGCCCTAGGATCGGTTTTTTGGCTCGTTCTTTCGATACAGTGAACCAAATGACTTAAAATTTTAAACCTAGATTACCTAGGTGAAGAGAATCAATGGGGATACGATTAAAATATCAAATAATAACTTAATAATATGCTAATTAAATCTATGTGTCTTAAGCTAAGTTGAGGGATTTACATTGATTTAACGGACGGATTGAACCGTTTTAAGGCCTGTTGCATTTGTAGGCTGTCCACGCTCCTTTTTGTAGAAGAAACCCTGGCTTGAAAGCTCCTAGATCAACGGCAAATCGTCTTGGACGGAGTTTCGCTTAAGCCCGCCGGAATCCGACCTCCGGCGAGCTTTGACCGGCTGGATCGAGCTGGGAATATATGGAATGAGATCTGGAATGCTCAAACGAAAAGAGTTTGAGGTCTGGGAGGGCTTGAATGGAGAGATGTCGGCTAGGGTTGAGAATGCCGGCTTAACATAGGGTTTTACCCTATTCAACCTTCTCCAAGCCAAAGGGACGGTCTTGATTGATTGGAGAGCATGCTAGGATGTTGCCACGTGGCCTGGAGCAGCTGAAAAGGCTGGGAGAAGGACAGTGAGGTGGAAAGCCTCTCTTGGTCCCCACTTAAGCACATGGAAGCAATGGGGGCTGTTAGATCTGGATCCAAGGGTTTAGAATGCTTCTAGGAATGTTCTAGAGGCTGTATTAACAGCTGGATTAATTTAGATTAATGGAAGTTAGCTCTAAGAAGCCATTTGACCATGTTTGACCATCTTAAAGCTCAAGTTTGACTGTTTGACTGGTCCAATGCCACATGGCAGCTGAGGTGTCAAAGGGATAGAGGTTAGGAGCTGATCAAACAAGTTGGGGAGGTTTGAAGTTTAAGGAAATAGGATTTGAATATATGTTTGACTATAGTCAAGGGTTTGACTAAGTCAAGATCCATGGTGATTTGACTTCAAAAGGATTCAAGAATATTTGAATCGATATTTGAGATGGATTTAAAGGTTTAAAGGATTTGATTTGTTCAAATGGGTTTGAATAACCCACTTAAACCCTTAAGGAAATCCTAGGTCAAACTAGGTTGACTGGGTCAACCGGGTTGACCTAAGAGGTGGGTTCAGGCTCAACAGGTTTGAAATGATATTTGGAGACCATCGGAGGTGGTCCCAATGTCTGGGTAGGTCAATTCGGTCAAAATGCTCGTTTTGACCCTTAAGGGCCTGTTTGGTCAACCTAGGTTGACTTGGTCAACCAGGTTGACCCAGGGTCTGGGTTTGGGTCGAACAGGTTTGGTTTGATATTTGAAGCTTGCTGGAAGTGGTTGCGTTCAATTCGGAGTTCATTTGGTTTGAAATCACCATTTGAGCCCCCCCCCCTAGGGGTATTTTGGTCATTTTGACTCCTGGTCGACTAGGGGTCAAAGTGGGTCAACCGAAATGCAGTTTACAGTTCAGTGAGTCATAATTAAGGGTCTGGAAGTAATTAGAGGCTTTGAAGAGAGCTCTAAGGTCAAAATCCACTGGATGGCAGATCCAGTGGCATAGGCTGTAAATATTTGAAGGTTTTACAGCCTTTGGATTTTGATTAAGTTTCTGGGGTTAGAGACCTCGGAATGGGCTCAAATTTGGAGGGTTGCCTCCAGAGACCTGTCCCATCAGTATGCAACTGACAGACTCTGAATCGGAAGTCAATTGATTGATTTTGAAGTGTTTGAAAATTTGCTGAAAAAGGCTTTTAGGACTTGGCCTTTTAGCATTGAATTTGGGTTTGGTTTTTTTTTTCTGAATTTGATCTGGATTTGATTGAAATTTGAATTGAATTAAGGTCTGGATTGATTTAATATCTAAATTGATCCTAAGGTCTGGAATCTAGAAGAGTCCTAGGGTCTAGAGTAGATCCTAGGGTCTAAAGTCTAGAAGGCTCCTAGAGTTTGGATTGATCTGGAGATTGAATTGATTTATGGTCAGGTTTGATCTGGGGTTAGGATTGGCCCAAGTGACCTCATACAAAAATGAGGTCAACACCTATATTGATTCATGTGATACACTGATTGAGAGTTATAAGAATATGATTATAGTGCTAACGGGCAAAGAGTGATGACTATATTTACTAAGCCAAATATTTACATTTACTGACACCGATACTGAAAAATATCATGATAGCCAGAATCTTACTTTCTTAATGTGACTATTGAAATGAATGTTATTGAGACATTATTCATATTTTTGTACATATTTGTTATTAATACTATTACTGATTTATTTATATAAAAAACATGATATATACATTAAGCATGTGATATACATGATATACTGAGAATGTGATTGAGATACTAATTTAATACAGATATAGAATAAATGGATAATATATTTAGACTCCTATATGATTTTACTATATTAATTTGATTTTGACAGTCTTTATTGATGATTTAATTTTATTGCTTTATATGATTTTTTTTTATTGATTGTAATATTGATATGACAATTGCTTTAGTAATTTGACACTTGTACTGATTTATTGTCTTTCATGCCATATAATTTTGCTATTTTTGCATTGATTAATAATCATATGAATATTAATATTATGATTTGACTGTTGACATGCATATTACTCATTTATCGTGATTTAAATTCAGTTGTAGATTTTGGTGATCTACTAGGCTTTTTAGTTAATTATATGTGTTTAATTGATTTCAAGTCAAGGCAGACGATCAGGAGTGTGAGACTGGTCATGATTCATTCAGGTTCAAGTTCTTTTTATTTTAACTATTCTTTTATACTTTGAACATGATATATATATATATATATATATATATATATATATATATATATATATATATATATATATATATATATATATATATATATATATATATATATATATATATATATATATATATATATATATATGTACGATGATTGTATAGATCATGAGTATTATATATAATTTTATAGGAATAAATATAGATGTGTATATCGATATTTTGAATTATAGAATCTATTTTACTATTTATTACTGCTATATAATATTAGATATATGATTGTTGTTTATTAAAAGATAAATGAATAATTTTCTTTCAAATTATATTATGAGGCATCCACATGTAATGCCCTATAATCAAATTTAGAATAATTATCAATTTATCATTTCAATAATATATCAGAGTTATAAGAAATTGATTATGAGTCGAGTTGACTGGGGTAGATTAATATGCATTGCCAGTAAAAAGGAGGAAGATCAAGAGTATATTGGGAGTGATTTGAATGAACGACCGATGTTGAATCCCTTGATCATAGATCGTTTACTAAACATTTGAATGTCTTAATGATATCAAAATTTGGTAATCATAGGCTCGTTGGATTCAACTCGTCGAGCTGCTCGATTCGCTTATAAGCATGTTACGTTTGAAAATTGTTTGTTAATTCAAATTATGAATTGAACCTTCCAAATGCACTTCAGGTATTTGATTTGGTCTCATTTGGGCTTGGATTGAGCTGAGTTTGGTGTTGTTGGGTTCGTATTTCCGAGATGTTCAATTCGACTATAAATTTGTTGAAATTAGTGTTTAGATGGTCTCCGATTTAATTTTTGAATTTTCCAACTTGATTTTTGCCTCGAGATTTGTGTCCGATCAAGATAAAATTTTGATGAGATCACAAATTAATATTTTTAAATGATTCAAGGAAAAAATAATATTTTTTATGGCAAATGTCTCTATGTTACCAAGTGAGAAATCCTTTTTGCTCAAAACTCTACTTGCATTATCATGAGAGTGGCCATGAGATAGAGGATTGCCATGCCTTAATAATGAGGTCGAGAATATCCTTATTAACATGGGTAGTTAAGTCAACAATATATTCCAACACATGATGAATTAAATTAGATCTAAACCCTAAAAAAAAGAAGCAAAAGAATACCTCATTGATTGTTTTGTGAAGATGATAAGTAGAAATGTCATATAATGAGCATGTCTCTCAACCAAAGACCTATAAAAAATGTCTCATTCTAATGTGCTTTATCTATTTGCCTCCATATGGAATAAATCAAATGTGATACATTTACGTACTTCCCCCTTTGAATGAGTTGCTCAACACACAAACACTCAAGTCATTGAGTAATAAATGAATTTACATCATTCACACCATTAACTTGACACAATTCGTTAGTAATTGATATCTCATGATAGATAAGAGCAAACATCATTTGATATCTCTTTTCTCATCTCATAATCTTCGCACATAAACTCACTAGCCATTCCTGCATGTTAGGACTAAGTCTTTGCTTATCAATATCTCTTGCTAACATGCAGCCACTCCATTTTAGCCTCTATTGTGGGCTACGTAACATGTATTCCACCTCCTCTACGCTGTTGTTATAAGAACCAATAAACAGCTGTATTAATTGTTACCCTATTAACCTCTCTCTATATTAACCAAAACAAGCACTATTCCCTCATACCAATCATTTGCCAATTTGGTCCCAATAGAAAATGTTGAGAAGCAAAAACGACAATGTGCAACACCATCCTACTCATATTTTATAGCTCCCCAATTTTTCTATACATGCCCTTCATAATGACTAATGAACTATTATTCTAAGAAATCCGTCAATAGCCAAATAATGAGAAATAGAAAAATCTTTCAAGAATAAAAAAGTCGAAATTCTAACGTCTTATTCTAAAAAAAACTATTATTCTATATTCATACCTATATTTTTATCCTTTTTATGTTCTCTTCTTTTATTTTCTTTATCAATTCATAACTACCAAATTATCCCCCTAATTCAAATTACACTTAACCTCTCAAAAACTCTAAAATTGCATAAATAATTAGACCAAATTAAAAAAATAACCTCAATTAGAAACCAAGCCTGTTCATAAAGCGTACTATGCTCAAATTAATAGCTTCAAAGAACAAAACTTTTAATGATTACCACTCCACAAGCGGCAATCTGTCAAGTTTGTGTAGGGCTCAAGTTCCCACGTGCAGCTCGCGTGCGACGGGTTTCTCATTCCTATATAAACGATAGATGGTGTTGCCCTAAACCTCCCGCCTCCTATGTTTTTATTTTTGTATAAGCCCGCTCACCGCCTTCTTCCTCCTGCGTGGCGGGCAAAAACTTGGACCGACTGATCCTTTCTTGCTATCAAACCCAAGAAGATGCTCACGGCGAATCTTTTCTCAAATGATTTTATTTCACCTGTACCGATCTCTCACAAGGATTTGCTCTTATCGTTTTTTTGTGAATTTTATGGTTTCGTTTCGAACTGAATTTCTTTTTCTGATTTTGAAACGTAGTTTTGGATGTGGAGATGTTGGATGACGAGGTGAAGGAGGAGAAAGGGTTGGATCTCGCTTCCTGCGATGTAGTGACCAAGTTCAAGAATGCGGCTGAGATCGTTTAATAGTATGCTCCGACTTTCTTCAGTTTTGCGATATAGAAGCAGTTCATCATGTGTTGGCGTAGTTTTTATTGCTGCGATTTGCTTGCCGATGTAACAGAAGATATTCAGTTGGTGGTTTCGGAATGCAAGCCCAAAGGGAAGATAGTTGGCATTTGCGAGAAGGGAGATGCCTTTATTCGAGAGTGAGTGTTTACCTTGTTAGTCTTATTGACTTTTGTGATAACTCATACATTTTAGGAATGTATATACGTGAGTTGTTAATAAGGTGCTGTATCTGGCGATTAATTAGTGCAGGCAAGCTGGGAGTATATACAAGAATGTGAAGAAAAAAATTGAAAGGGGAGTTGCCTTCCCAACTTGCATATTTGTGAACCATACTGTCTGTCATTTTTCACCATTGTGGAATACTGGAATGGTGAGGCAGTTTTGGAGGAGAATGATATTGCGAAGATATAAGAATTTCTTATGCATGGTTTTATACTTCTACAGCTCCTTGTATAGGTTGCGAAGGGAAGAAGGCTTTGTTCATAAGCCATTTTGATGTAGAACTACTTATGAATGCAATGAATTTTGTAAGATCTTGTCACAACTTTTGATTAGAGAATAACGAAGAAAACTACAAACATTTAAAACAATGGAATAAAACGCGAGAGGGGTCACGCCCGCTTAGGTTAAGTCACATAACCAGATATTTGAAACTTCAAAATAAATTAGAAAATAACATCATGCCAGAATAGTAGTCTCAATAAAAATTCCTAGTCTAACAATGAGAGCTAGAAGCAAAGAAGTAACTCAAATCCCTACGTTTACTAAGCCTAGCAAAAGCAAGTGGAGGCGTCCTTCGTGACTACAATCAATTCACAAGAAAGGTTAGGCTAAAGAAATACAAGAGGAGGAAGAGTAGAGAAACCTCTGTCAAGGATCGACGACGATCCTCCACTCTACTATCTCTAATTGTTCTTCAATAGCTTCCACCAAAGTATCCAAGATGCGTTCGATGTAATCTTCAACCGTATGGTCGATCCTCGGGTTGACGTCGAAGAAAGTTGAATGTAAGATGCACATAAATCCATGCTCGTCGTATTGAAGTCCGTACTCGGTGTCGGGATCGGCCATTCATGGTTGTTTGATGACAAAGTCCTCCCAAGGGTTGCTAATACTCTTGAAGATCGTTGACGAGAAAGAAGTTTCTCGAGAAGTGGTGGTGGTAGAAGGAGGCCGGCCAAGTGAGAAGATGTCTAATGGTTTTGCTTTGGGCTTGAGAGGGAGAAGAAATAAAACCTGAAAGTAATTTCAGATTTTTGGAGATGAGGGGAATTGGAATTTGAAATAATTTCAAAAGGGAATGAGAGAGGGGAGGGGCGGCATCAAGGAGAGAGGCTAGGGATTTATTTTCAAATATCAATATTAGATTTTGGAAAGAAATAAGGTGTGAGGGCCTTGGAAATTTCGGCCAAAGAGGATTTGATGATTTGAAATTATTTCCTAAGTGAAGAGTTGGGTTTATGAAATAATTAAAAGGGAATTAATGGGATAGGGGGAGAGGGTTGGCAGCATCATGAGGTTAAGAGGGGATTGGGGACAAGTGATTGGGGCTTCCTATTTTGGTTTTAGGAATTAGGAAAGAATTAAATTAACTCCAATTTAAATTTAAAATTCAAATATGGTTAATTTAGAAATTTTCCTAAAATAAATTTAATAATTTAAGGAAGATTTTAAATTTCAAATTATTTAGATTTGAATTCAAAAGTTGCCCCAATTACTCCAATCCAAATTAGGCAATGGAAATCAAAGTGGGAATGGGGTTAGGGTTTGCGGTAGATGGGTTTCGGGTAAGGTGGCCAGCGGCTAGTGGGGTGAATGTTTGTGGAGCTCGGTGATAGGAAATACTTGATTCCAAGTATTTCCTCACAGCAAAACTGCTGTCCACAGCAGGAAATCAGCCAAACAGTGGGAAAAACACGAGAAAAATGATAGAAACACGAAGTAAGAACTTGTATTTTACTAGAAGATGAAAGGAAAATAGCAAAGATACAAGGATCCTCTATTCGAGAGGAGGATCGCACTCTCCCAAGTCTCTAGAATACGATATAGAGCCCAAATCAATAAGAAGAACAAGAGAAAACTTCAAAAACAATCCCATAACCCTCATCCCCCCTTTTACTCTCTACTTAATGCATACAATTCAAAATTGATACAAAAGGACTTAATTACCCTCACTTCCCCTCCTTTTGGCTCCAAGAACAATTTGAAATTCAATGGACCCCACCGATTTTTCTCCCTGCCGTTTCCGCCTCCTATGCCGCTCGTGTTCGTCTTCGGTAAACGAAAGCCGGCCCGCTGGCTTGGGCCGGCTGAACCGGTCCTCTCTGGACCGGTCTAACATTACCGCCCTCCCAAAGAACCACCTTGTCCTCAAGGTGGAAATCCGGAAACTGTCGCTTCATCCGCTCGTATGGCTCCCACGTGGCCTCGTAGTCAGGGAGGTTCTTCCATTTGATCAGGACTTCCGTTTCTCCATCTGTTTTCTGACGAACCTCCAAGAGCTCCAAAGGTTCCAGTATCATCTCCATCTCCTCAGTTAATGTCCCTGGCAACTCCGTACTGGTGGCATGATCCCCAATGGCTCTCCTCAGCTGGGATACATGGAAAACGGGATGGATCGTCGCTGTCGGTGGTAGCTTCAGACGATAGGCCACGACTCCAATTTTCTCCAGCACTTCATAAGGACCGAAGTACCGTGGAGCAAGCTTCTCATTCCTCCGGTTGGCGATCGTTTTCTGTCGATATGGGCGGAGTTTCAAAAATACCTTCTCACCCACTTCAAACTGAATATCCTTACGATGCCCATCAGCCTGTTTCTTCATAATCTGTTGAGCCCTCAACAGATGTCTTTTCAACTCTTCTAGTGTCTTATCCCTCTCCTCCAAATACTCCTCTACTGAAGACACGGGTGTGCTGCCACTCCCAAAATGCACCAAGTGGGGCGGGTCCCTTCCGTACAACACCTTGAATGGAGTCATCTGAGCGGCTGAATGAAAAGAGGTGTTGTACCAGTACTCGGCCCATGATAGCCATTTAGCCCATAGCTTGGGTGTTTCTGATACGAAGCATCTCAAATAAGTTTCCAAGCTCCTGTTGACTACTTCTGTTTGGCCATCCGTCTGTGGGTGGTATGCCGTACTTCTCTTTAGCACCGTCCCCTGCAGTCTGAACAATTCCTTCCAGAAATGGCTGAGGAACACTTTATCCCTGTCTGATACTATCGCCTCTGGCACTCCGTGTAGTCTGACTATCTCCCTGATGAAGACTGATGCTACTGTCACCGCAGTGTATGGATGACGTAGAGGAATAAAATGAGCATATTTGCTCAATCTATCCACTACCACCAAAATCACCGTGAATCCCTCAGATCGGGGTAGCCCATCAATGAAGTCCATAGATATCTCCTCCCAGACTCGTCCTGGTAATGCCAATGGCTGTAGTAACCCCCCTGGTGACATCGCTAGGTACTTATTTCTTTGACAAATCTCGCACCTGGATACCATCTCTTCCACATCTCTGTGCATACCTTTCCAGTACAGCTCTGCCGCTAGTCTCCTATAGGTCTTTAGCACTCCTGAATGACCTCCCACTGCAGTTCCATGGAACTCCCGGAACAATTGTGGGATGTGTACTGACGATCTGGGCAACACAAACCTCCCCTGATATAACAATCTCTCCCCCTCCAACGAGTACCCTGGATGGCCTCCCTCTTCCTTCACTAAGTCAGCTCTGATCTTGCTTAATTCTTCGTCTTTAGCGCTCTCCTCTTTTATGGCTTCCCAATCTAGCATCATTGGGACTGACACCGTCACTGTTTGCAGCTCACCCATGCATCTGGACAGAGCATCTGCTGCTTTATTTTCTACCCCTGGCCTGTACTGAATCTCAAAATCATACCCGAGCAGTTTGGATAGCCACCTCTGATGTTCCTCTGTCACCATGCGCTGCTCCAGTAAATATTTCAGGCTTCGTTGGTCGGTACGAACGATGAAATGCCTTCCCAGTAGGTAGGGACGCCACTTTTGGATGGCCAAAACAATTGCCATCAACTCCCTCTCATAGACAGATTTCAGATGGGCTCTGGCAGTCAACACCTGGCTGAAATATGCAATGGGCTTGTGACTCTGCATCAACACTGCTCCTAGCCCGTATCCTGATGCATCTGTCTCCACTATAAAGGGCTGTTTAAAATCTGGTAAAGCTAAGACCGGAACTGTGGTCATAGCTTTTTTCAACTGCTCAAATGCTGTCGTTGCTGCCTCCCCCCATAAGAATCCATCTTTCTTCAACTGCTCAGTGAGTGGCCAAGCTATAGTGCTGTACCCCTTCACAAATCTTCTGTAGTACCCTGTAAGCCCTAGGAATCCCCTCAACTCCTTTAGATTTTTGGGCAATGGCCACTTAAGCATGGCTTCAATCTTGGACTGATCTGCTGCTACCCCTTCCTTGGATACCACATGACCCAGGTACTCCACACTAGCTTGTGCGAAGCAGCACTTCTTCAAGTTAGCTTTCAATTGGTGCTTCTGGAGAACCTCTAACACCTTCTTCAAATGTCCCCAGTGCTCTTCCTCTGTTATGCTATACACTAAAATGTCATCGAAGAATACCAGAACAAATCGCCTCAGATACTGTTTGAAAATCGTATTCATGAGGGCCTGGAAAGTGGCTGGAGCATTGGTGAGGCCAAAGGGCATCACCAGGAACTCATAGTGGCCCTCATGAGTTCTGAAGGCGGTCTTGGGTACATCTTCTTTCTTCATTCGAATCTGATGATATCCAGATTTCAGGTCGATCTTGCTGAAAATCACCGTTCCGCTCAATTCATCCAACAATTCGTCAATCACTGGTATGGGAAATTTATCAGGTACCGTTTCCTTGTTGAGTGCGCGGTAGTCTACACAAAACCTCCAACTGCCATCCTTTTTTTTTACCAATAGAACAGGACTAGAGAATGGGCTGGTGCTGGGCCTGATGATCCCTGCTTCCAGCATTTCTCTGATCAACTTTTCTATTTCATCCTTTTGAAACTGAGGGTAACGGTAAGGTCGCACGCTGACCGGCGACACTCCCTCCCTTAATGTGATGGCGTGCTCCTGCTCCCTGGGTGGTGGCAATCCCAGAGGGGGTTGAAAAACCTCCTCGAACTCCTGGATCAAGGGCTGCACAGAGAGGGGTATGTCTCCCCCTTCCTCCCCACTCGCTCCCTCTAAGCTGTGTAATTCCACCAAGTAGCCTTCCCCTTCCTCCTGGATTGTCTTGATTAGGGATTTCAGAGAAACCCCTGCTTTGGTCAGCCCTGCATTACTTGAATCACTGTTTTCCTTCCACCCTTCACCAACTCCATCCGCAGTGTGCCCCAATTGATTTTGGTTTCCCCCAACGTCTGTAACCACTTCATCCCTAGGATGACATCCGTACTCCCCAGTTCCAGGGGAAGGAAGTCTTCCTTCACTTGTATGCCTTGAATCTTCAGCACCACTCCTTTGCAGATCCCTCTTCCCATTTCTACCTTCCCAGTGCCCATCATCACCCCATAGCCTCCAGTATCTACTAACTTCATCCCCAACAACTCCACAATTTGGGTGGAAATGAAATTGTGGGTTGCCCCACTATCAATCAACACCACGACCCCATGGTCAGCTATCTCTCCCTTCACCTTCATAGTGTGACTCGGAGTGAATCCCACTACAGAGTTGAGAGAGACTTCTGCTACATCTAAATGCATCTTTTCCTCCTCCTTCTCTGAATCGCTTCCCCCACCCTCTTCGTCTTCCTCGTCTTCACAAACGAGGAGAACTTGAAGAGTTCGATCCTTGCACTTGTGCCCTGGCATGTATTTTTCATCACATCGGAAACACAGCCCTTTTGTTCTCTTCTCTTGCATTTCTTTGTCAGTGAGCCTCTTAAACTGTCCCCCATTTCCTCCTCCTGTTGCTTTCTCCTTTGGAACTTCTTTCATCCCTCCTGTGGAAGCTCCCTTGGTGGATAGGTGGGTAGTTGTCCACCTATAAGTGCCTCCTGAACTACTACTACTCCTCGCTCCTTTTTCCAGATTCTTTTGATTTTCGATCAACTGTGCAAGCTTCATGGCCTCCCCTAGGTCTCTGGGCATCAGGACCTTCACCGCTGCTCGCACCTCGGCCTTTAACCCCTTCATAAAATTGCCCTCCAGCACCGTTTCGGACAAGCGCTCCACCCTGCTGGCCAGATGCTCAAACCTCTCTCGATAGTCTGCCACAGACCCCTCCTGAACTAGGGCAAAGAACTGCTCGTAGAAGTCTCCTCCCCGGTCAGTTTGGAAACGCTCTAACAAACTGTCCTTGAATTCTCCCCAGCTCCTGATAGGTCTCCTCTGATCTCTCCACTGGTACCAAGAGAGTGCCTTCCCTTCCAGACACAAACCCGCTGCCGACAACTTCTCCTCCTCTGTCAATCCGTTAACAGCAAAGTACCTCTCCACTTTGTAGATCCACCCATAGGCATCCTCCCCTTCAAAAATTGGCATTTTCAATTTTCTCACCTTCCGATCCCCGCCATTCCCCCTTAATCCTCCATAGTTTCCCCTCTCCCATGCGCCTGTACCCCCCCACGTATCCCGATCTTCCCTTGCTCTGCCCTGTCCCAATCCCTCTTCAAAATCTCCTCTCCGATCTTCAAAAATTGCTTCCCGGCGCCCCTGAAATCCCCCCCGATGTTCCCAACCAGCCCCTCTGGGTTCCCCACCTCCATAGCCTTGTCTTTCCACATACCGTCCCCCTCTCTCCTCTCTCTGGAAAGGCTCCAGATGAGGTCTTCCCCTACTCCCTTCCACGATTTCCACTTCCTCTTCCTCCCGATGGATTTCAGAGTTGGTGTTCTTCGCTGCGGGCCCTTTTGCATCAGATGCCGCCGATTGGGTTTGAAACTCCAACATCTTTTTCATCATATCCCGTAGATCGGCCACTTGTCCTTTCATGGAGGACATTCTCTCTTCTACGGTGTCCTTGATTTGATTTATCTCTCCTTCAATCCTCTCCTCCAAAGCATCCACCTTCTTAGCCGCCATCTCCTACGGCTTGCAATTTAGGAGAAGATCTCAAGATTTGGAAAAAATTTCAGCAATTTTCTCCCTTTCCGGTACAATTTCAGTCGCTAAAATTGATCAAAACAGCCCACGATTTGTCCCAAGACTTGCTCTGATACCAATTTGATAGGAAATACTTGATTCCAAGTATTTCCTAATCACTTTAGCCAAAGATCTCACAGCAAAACTGCTGTCCACAGCAGGAAATCAGCCAAACAGTGGGAAAAACACGAGAAAAATGATAGAAACACGAAGTAAGAACTTGTATTTTACTAGAAGATGAAAGGAAAATAGCAAAGATACAAGGATCCTCTATTCGAGAGGAGGATCGCACTCTCCCAAGTCTCTAGAATACGATCTAGAGCCCAAATCAACAAGAAGAACAAGAGAAAACTTCAAAAACAATCCCATAACCCTCATCCCCCCTTTTACTCTCTACTTAATGCATACAATTCAAAATTGATACAAAAGGACTTAATTACCCTCACTTCCCCTCCTTTTGGCTCCAAGAACAATTTGAAATTCAATGGACCCCACCGATTTTTCTCCCTGCCGTTTCCGCCTCCTATGCCGCTCGTGTTCGTCTTCGGTAAACGAAAGCCGGCCCGCTGGCTTGGGCCGGCTGGACCGGTCTAACACTCGGTTGGGAAGAGAAGATGGCTTGGAGTGGGAGAAGGGTTTGGATGTAATGATGTTTGGTGGTGGTGGTGGAAGGGGAAAGGAAAAAAATAAAGAAGAAAACCACGAACCCAGCCGTCTTCAAAGTTGGTGGGTGATCCAAGTTCCCTCTCATAGGAATTCACCAGTCAAACTCTCAAGCTTTCACAAGAACTCATGCAAGGAAGAAATTTTAATCAATCATTTATTCATTAGCTTTGAAAAACAAAACAAGGAGCTCTAAATAGCCTAGTACATGAGACTCAAGAAATAGAAAGACAAAAATATCCTCAGGGCTTACATACGACATCCCTTTACTAGAAGGGTACAAAGGGAAATAAAATAAACTTAAACAAGTGCAACGACACATCAAATAGTAAAACACATGACATAAATAAAAAAATACAATGACTCGATCGTGGCCGTAGATCGGCGGCCACGCCTCTGATAAACCTTCCAAGATCTGATGTCCCCATCACATTTTTTCTTGTATTGTGGTTCTTTGGTGATATGGGCTGCCATATAGATGGGTTTATTGCTGTGGTTGCACAAACTCATGTACTTCAAGAAGGGCCAGTAAGTGGAAGGGCAGCAGATGTGATATCTGTTGCAAACACTGCTGCAGAGGTTGCATTGAGGCTTGTGAGGCCTGGGAAGAAGGTATTGTCATTTACTGAATTGTCCTCAAGTAGTTGATTTATATTAGCTTCGTTTTTCACTTTGAAAAGCTACTACGCATCTTTTCCATGATTTATGGTATCAATTTTCCCTCTGCCGCATTATGAAAAAGATGTCAATTTAGATGGAAAAATTTGCCGAGTGTCCAGGCTGTGAAAATGTTAGCGGCTAATGGCTATAAGTTTTTCCTATATCATGATCACTATATGTTGAACGATATTATGAATGGGAATAATCTTTCATAATGGGCTTGCTTGGAAGCAATATTAAATTCTGAATTATTATTTTTTCGCCCTTCGATGAATATGTATATTTTTACGATTCTAAGCAAGTTTGAGTACTGTCAAAACATGGTTGAGCTAAAGGTGACTAAGGGTCCGTTTGGGACTGCTTCACGGTTGCTTTGCTTTATAAAAAGTTGATAAATGTTCGTTAGGGGCATTGCGGCAGAGCCGAGTCAGAAAAATTTTTGCGGGCCGTGGCTACTTTCTGCGACCTCTCGGTGCCTCCTGCGGTCCGCTGGTTTCAACAATTTTTAGTGCAAAAATGTCGTAAATGCCATAATGTGACCTTTCTTTGTTCCGCTGCAAATCGACATTTTTCTTCTTCGCAAAGCGTCCGACCCAGCAATTGAGAACAGCGTCGACATCGTCCCATTCGTTGAGCCTGAGCAGGCGCTCCACCACCTCCGATACCTTCCTATCCTTCTGCCATCGAGTGCCGTAGACACGAAGACGATACCTTGCCGGTATCTGGTCCCGACCGACGCCAGTCACCTCAACGGAGACGCGGCTAACACCCTAGCCTTCTCGCACTTCTTATCGTCCTTTGAGATCGACGATCGCAGGGCTTCAAGGTTGGACGAGGAGAGCTTTACCGAAGTCGATGGCGTGAGCATTATCGAAGTCGATGGTGTGGAGGTAGGTGAGCGCAATCGCCATCTCGACGACAATGGAAAGGCGAAATGGCCAAGTTAGCCGGCCTTCGCTCATGTGTGCGATCTGCTTCAGCGAGCCGCCGGATATGCCATGGACAGTCTCCAGCGACTTCCAGGACTTCATATCACGATGCCTATAGAAGGAATCGAGTAAGCGCCGGTCGGTTGAGCAGCTTCTTGCTCACCCATTCGTGGTTGGTCGGGACCAGTCGGAGTCCGATAGGGCTTTCTGCGAACTCATATCTTCTTCGCCGCCGCCGGTAGAATTTTGAGTATGGAGTGAAGTGATTCCCGGCTATCTGGTTTTTTTTCTCTGTACATTCAACTCCGGCGACATTTCATCGCCTGGCTTCCTTTTTCTGTTGTTTTTGTTTTTTGTTTTTCGAACTTATTCAATTGAAGATACATTATTGTTAGTGAATATTCAGTGCAGCTATTGGGAATTTTTTGGGGGGAATTATTGTTATTTTTTAATAATTTTCTCATTAGTTCCACTCGCCATCAATGTAAGGGTAACAAGGTAATTTGTTATCAAACAACAGCACCACAGCAGTTCGACAGTAATATTACCCTAACAAAATTGATTGATTTTTATACAACAACTTTAAAAAGCAACTTTATGTTCAACAATTTCACAACCTGCTTTATCGACAACTGCAGCCGTCCCAAATGCACCCTAAAATGGATAGGATTTGAGCTTGATTTTATGCCCATGCTTTAGCCTGACTTGTTGAGCTCAATGAGCTGCTCCATGATCCTTCTAGAGACACAAAAGAGCTCCGCTTTTTCCATAGGACAAGGAGAAAAGGCTAAAAATCCAATATTTAAGAGCGCAAACCATGACAAAAAAGCACAAATTTGAAAAAAAAGACTAGGAGGAAGATGGATATGCAACAATCATTTTGATAATGATGGAAGTGAATGATAAAATAGTAGAAGAGGATAATGGAGGAAATAGTAGTAGTAGGGGGAAGAGGTAGAAGAAGAAGATCTTGGGTAGGATGAAGAGTAGAATGAGCTAAAGGATCATCGTGCCTCTTTGATCAAATGATGGATCAAACTTGAGTGAAAAGTAAATAGAAAAGAAGAGGAAGAGGATGACAAGGGGGTGATGGATGATGGTGATGATGAGGATAATGATATTGATACTGGTGATTGGAACGACAATATAAAATAAAGGAGAGGGATGAGATGGAAGAGGTGGATGAGGATAAAGTAGAAGACTGGAGAGGCAGAGGAGAAGGGAAAGTTGTTGATGGGGATAAGATGAATGAGGAAATTTAAGTTGGAATAAGTTTGGTGCAATTTTTTAATATAAAAAATTGCATGTGAGTTTGTATCAATAAGGATGTTATGATGCAATTTTAAACTAGACTGAAAAAAATGTAAAATGGGAATTTTAGATTGATTATTGAAAAAGTGCTTATTGAAGTTAAGACTATAGAAAATAAACTTAAATGATTTGAACATAAACACTATATATTAGGTGTATCGATAAAGCAAAAAAGGCATAATTTATGTGATTGCAATTTTGTTGGAAAGAGGTAAAGCATAGTTAATATGGTTAGAAGTCTTGACAAAGTACTGCCAAATATTACATGCAGCACACAAGCATGGATGAAAGATTCATAAAATCAGGATATTTGAGAAGGATAATTATGACGAAGATTTCAGATAGTTTTATTCATGTTTTTTTTTCCTTCTATACTTCAATTTTCCTCTTATTAAGATAAGCGAGTTTGTTTTGTGGATGAGAATTGAGCTAGTTTAAGTTTGATTCCTTTTATAGCACAAGCTGCTTCAACTTCTTGTGCTTGATCCCATTGGCTCAGCATATGCTCAGACTGCTAATTTTTTTAACAGGTTGTGGTTAATCAAGCTCACATGCCAGCTTGAGTTACATTCCTTGTGGTTAATTTAACTCACATACCAGTATGATTTACACCCTTATTTGGACCGTCAAGAAACATGCCTCTTTGAATTTGTGGTGGCTTGATATGTTTTGCCTAATTAATCCATTTTTCTTGATGCAATGTTGCAAAAATATTGAATTACGGTATTCAAACTTTGGTTTGTTTGCTTGGTTTGTGAATTCTGATTTTGTTTTTTTATTTGTTGGAATTGGAACCTTCTATTGTTTGTTTTTTAATGTTGCTGAGGGATACATGGGGTATATGATTTAGTTACAAATGGGTGGAAGATCGAAGTGCCTGGAGAGGGATCGTACTTGTGCGCAGGACTTGAGTGGAGGTGCTGGTTGAACTTGTGCGCGAGACGGGAGTAAAGGCACGGCAGGGTTGCACTTTGGGTTGTGGAACGTAGGTCGTTGGATCGGGCTAGAGCGGGGTTGGGTCGAAGCTTGTTGTTACAAGCAAGCATGGAAGGCGAACGCAAGATCATAGACGAGCCGAAGCGGGTCAAATCACAATGGGGTAGGTGATGAGAACATTGGTTTTGGTCAGAGCGGAACGTATGCGTGTAGGATAGGGCACGCTGGCGCGGGCGTTATCGGAGCTAAAAAAGGGCAGATGCCTGTTGTCGTGAGCGGTGTGGACGGCCGGCGTTGCCGTTCACACGAATTGGACAAGCACGGGTGCAAGCGGATTGTGCGTGGAGATGTCTGACAGTATGATTGCCATTGGGGGAGAATTGCTTTGCCGCCCGGTGGAGGCTTCAAATGTTGTCGACAACCTATCTTCATCCATGATCTCTCCAAAGCATCCAAAACCCTTATTGATGTAGCAGAAGCCCACGGCTCTGATCAACGTCGAGGGCCAAAGTCAACTCTGATACCAATTGATGTGAAGAGATCAATGAAGAATCATCATAAATAATAACTTTTATGAGCAAGAACAATAAATACTGTTAAAATTAAAAAATAACATTCATATATCTCTACAACAAATTTATATAACTAAACAATAGATGTTTATAGAACTGTCTAAAAAAGAAAATACAAATTAAGTATAATGTTCCTAAGCTATACTATTCCTTGATGCACCGCATCACTTCTGTTGTCTTTGTGATCATTTTTTTAAAACTTAGTAGTATTTTTGTTTTCTTGGCTTTCTTATGTGCGTATACAAGTAAATAAGTGCGGCCATTTTATTATGGATAAAACCTTTCTTTCGTTTATTGGATAGCAATCATTATTGTATTTGAACTTTATACTACTTTAATATCACTAGCAGCCTTTTAAAACTGTAGTTTTAGTTTTATTTATCTTTCTTGTATTACTTGAATTAATGAAAAAATAGTTTTTTCTTCTTCATATTTTTCAAATTTTCTTTTGATTTTATACTTAATAAATGGCAAACTATATCATCTTTCTTTTTTCTTCCATCTTTAGTAATGTTTTTTTTTTTATAAATTTAATGGTATGTCAGCATTCTTTTGACAGTTTTTTAATATAGTTTCATGTCCTTGGTTATAAAGCCCTAAATGATGAATTTCTTTTAAAAGCTATGGATTTATGTCCAAGTGAAGCTTTATTGTCATAGTTACTCTGATAGGGTTTTATTCCTATTCAGGCCATTATTTTGGTCTTATCTCTTGCCACAAGTTTGATGCAACTTAGTACCTGTTGAAACTTCAGTTCTTTTTCAACTGGAAATATTGTTTTTGGTTGGTGGCCGTTTTTACTGAAGAATTGGAATTTTGAAGCCATTTATGAACGTTGATATGGAGCTTATGTTATGGTTACTATACAAGGGTGAAACCTGTATTTGTTTATATAGTTTGAGCTATTATTATAAAATCTTCATTTGCTTTTTTATTTCTTAAAATGTCGTTTTTACTTGTGCCAAAATTTCCTTAGGGGCTATTTGGTTCCTTGAAAAAGGAATGCAATGTAAAAGGAATAAGGTGTAAAAGAAATACTTTGGTATTGTTTGGATGGAATAATGACTGTCATTTTTTGTTTGGTTTGAAGTAAAATGAACACAATATAAAGTGTGAAATGGTTGTGCCCGGGGTGGGCAATAGCGATGGCCGGTGGCGGTGATTGGCGACGGTGAGCTGACGGTGAATGGCGGCAGGCGGTGGTGGAGGGTTGTGACTGGCGGTGGGAGGTGGTTGTGGGAGGTATCTACCAATCACTTTGTCCTTTCCTTCTAATATTCAGAGATCTAACATTCTGCATGTTCTCAGTGGCAGGTCTGTTGGGTTGTGACGATAGGACTGTTTATTTATTTGCTTTTTTTGTTGAAATTTTATTGTCTTTCTTTGAGAAGTAGCATACTATAAAATCTTTGATAATATTTGATACAATATACAAAGTTGTCTTAATCATACTTGAATCTTGATGTACATTTGCTAAAATTAAATTCAGGATCATTCAAATTCCGACTTTAGAAAACTTTTAATCAATCTGATTGGCTCAATAAGATGAACCCAATAATTCCAAATATGGGTCAATCCGAGTTTAAATTAGTTCAGATCAAGACTTGAAATATAGTCGAAAATTGAGAATTCGGCTGAAGCCAAGCCGTTTGCAGATGATGAAAATGGAGGGGCTGCTCACGAGTAAGACTTTCATTAGATTTTGTTCCGTCTTTTTCTTTCCTCCCCAGTTTTCATTTTCATTAAACGCATGTGGGCAAAAATCCTGCACAGCTTTGTTATGTGAAACATTATTTAAAAAAAAAAAAAAAAAGCTGAGCTATAAATGAAAGAGCTTCTGCAGTGTCAAGAAGAAAAAAGATTAGCTCATCTCAATTTCTGTAAGTTTTCTTCTTCGCTGATTCTAATCCTTCGTCAACATGGGTTTTAACCTATTGGAATGTTAGGCTTTGTTTGAGACTATTTTTTAAGTACTTTTAAACTAATTTTTTTTACTCAAATGTTATTTTAAAAAACATTAAGAAAGCTGTCCTTGGGCTTTGTTTAAGTGGTAAGAAAGTTTTTTCAAAGGAAGCCTTAGGGTGCGTTTGGGACTCCGTTTTTGCTGCTATACGGTCGGAAACGCAACCGAGTTAACGTTTGGGGAGACGAGGTTGTGTTCCGTTCTCAACTTTTTTGCGTCCCGCGGCAACTTTTCCCGTCCTGAAGTAGACTCCTGCTTTCGCTGCTTTCCGCGGTTTGAGGGTAAGAGAAAGACGTAAATGCCTAGGCAGAGACGGGACAAGTGGCCTTGGCCGGGGAGATCGAGGGCGAAGCAGGCGAAGACGGAGCGGGCAATGAAGATCGGGGTGGATTGGAAGGTCCAGCTGATATCGTTTCCGTATCCGTGGATCATAAAGACGACGGCGCGCAGCGGCGAAAGCGGCATCCAAGATTGGGTGAAGAGGGATTCGCCGCGAGGGGAACTGAAATAAGATTTGGTACCATGGATGCCCTGTGAAATCTTTCTCCGTTGCCAGCGTGAATCCCCAAAAGTTTCTAGGAGCTCCGGCGATGCCGGCTTTGCCGGCTGCCGGCATAGGCGGGGGGAGAGTAGTGGGGTTTTTTTCCGGCTGGAAGTTCGTCGGAGTTGGAGGAAGGGGAAGAGCGTTTGGAAGGTTTCATGGCGATCGCCGGAGCCGCGTCGGAGGTGGAGTTGGCATTGATGGACGATCGAAGGAGCAGGCTTTGAAGCATGATGGGTGGTATATGGCGGTCCAGGATTGGGAAGTAGAGAAAGTCTGGAAGAGATAGAGAATGGATTCTCTGGAAGGACCAGGGATGGAGAATAATCTGCTTCAATTAATTAGACTACCTCATCATTAATTATGCAGTCCAGTTATAAGAAATGGGATTAGGTTTACTAATGATGAGACTTTTGGGGTTAGAGTTGATAATTCAACTTTTTAATCACGTAATTATGAGAAGGTTAATTAATCCATCTTCAATTTTATTAAATTGTTCAAAAGTTAAGATGAAATTGGTAACATGTACATATTATATTTCATAATAATGAGAATATTACATTATTTGATATTTAAGCAATTTTATTTCATCACAATATATGTAAGGTTATAAACGTAATTTGTTTCCATACAATTACAGCACAGTAGCTCGACAGTAATACTTCCCAAACAAAATATACTGTTTTCTATACAGTAACTTCATAACTCAACTTTTTGTACATCAACTTCATAACCTGCTTTGCCGACAGCTGCAGTCGTCCCAAACAAAGCCTTAGGCTTCGTTTGGGAGGCTTCGTTCGGGACGGTTTTCTTACGGCTTCTTAAAGAAGCTTTTCAGTAAAAAAAATTTTAATTTTGTACTAAAAAGCTGCTTCAAGAAACATAAAGAAAGTTGTCCCAAACTAAGGCTTCTTTTGGGATTGCTTTTTTATTGTTTTTTAAAACAGAGTTTTAGTACAAATTTTTTTTTATTTTTGTACTAAAACTCCGTTTTAGTACAAATTTTTTTATTTTTGTATTAAAACTCTGTTTTCGAAAGCAGGAAAAAAGCCGTCTCAAATGAAGCCTAAGTTTTAGTTGACATTGATTTTTTGGTTGGCCAAAATATTTCCCTCTAATTGATTTAAAATTTTGGTTAATCATGGACTCCTTACTCTATGTGTTTCATTTTTTAGGGATGGTTGGTGCATCATTATATATATATATATATATATATATATATATATATATATATATATATATATATATATATATATATATATATATATATATATATATATATATATATATATATATATATATATATATATATCTTTTAATTAATTGGGGTTTCATTTAGTTGGATTGATTGGAGTGCCCTTTTTTTGTTAGGAAATTTTAATGGGATGGGTTAATTATAATTTTGGAGATAAGTTATTATCTTACTGAATTTGTTTTGAAAAAAAAAAAATGTAAAGATATATTATGGTAGAAATTTTAATTTTTTTAATTATTGTATTTTAAAATAGATTTTGCCTTTAAAATGCGTAATTATATTTTTTTTTTAGTCTATTTTTATAATATTTTAATTTTTCTTACAAATGTATCATTTTAATTTTATGGTGTTAATATGAGAATATTTTATTTAAAAATGATTTTTTTTATTTATATTTTTCATTCTATCATTGCCAGGTCTTGAATGTGGGAAAATTATTGAACCTAATGATATTTTGATAGATGTGGAAATAGAAAGAATTTTTTGGCTTATTAAACTTTTTAATATTATTTTAAAAATTAAAAAGAAGTCAAATGAGTGGAGAACTGAGTGTTTTGATTTATATTTTTAAGAATAAAGGTGATGCACAACATTTTGTGAATTATAGAGGAATTAATTTGATATATCTTACCTTAAAATTTTGGGAGAGAGGTATGGAGAATAAGTTATAACGTAATATTAATGTTTCTCAAATTTAATTTGGATTCATGCCGGTCAGGTTTATTACGGAAGCAATTCATTTAGTTAGAGGGTTGATGGAGAAGTTTAGGGAGAATAACTAGGATCTACACATGATATTTGTTGATTTAGAGCAAGTATATGATAAAGTTTCGAGAGAAGTGTTATGGAGAGTTTTAGAAAAGCAAGGGTTTAATAATACTTATATTCAAGTAATTAAGGATATGTATACAATAGTTGTTATTTGTGTTCTAACATAAAGTGATTTGACTAAGTATTTTCCTATTTTAGTTGGATTACATGAAGGATCATCCCTTGTCAGCCTTATGCCTTTATCTTTTTTTACTTTAGTTATGGATTTTCTTACTAGACATTTGAAAGAGGATGTATCATGATATATGGTTTTTGATGGTTATTTTTTTGTTGTTGTTGACAAGACTAGAGTGGGACATAAATATAAACTTCAATTATGGACTTCAACCTTTGAGTCTAAATATTTTCGTTTGAGTAGATCTAAAATCGAATATATGAAGTATAAATTTGTGAGGTGTGTGACTATGAGCGATCAAGTCATTAATAAGTATACTCTTTGTAGATCTTTTTGGTCTATTGTTTAAAGTGATGGTGAAATAGATGCAGATATTATTAGAAGAATTCAAATTGGATGATTGAAGTAGAGGAATGCTTTCGGTTTGTTGTGTGATAGAAAAGTACCATTCAAACTTAAGAGAAAATTTATAAGATGGTGGTGAGACTTGCAATGCATTATGGCATAGAATTTTGGTCATTAAATGAGAATCATAATATTAAGTTAGGTGTCATTGAGATGAGGATGCTCCAGTGGATGAGTGGATTTATTCTTAGAGACATGATACGAAAAGATCATATCCGTGAAAATATTGGAGTAGCTCTAGTGACCAATAAGATTAGATAGTCGCCTTAGATGATTTGGTTATGTAAAATGGTGGCCTTTTGATGTCTGTTAGGAGAGTAGATGTAATAGATTTGGTCTATGTTAAGAAATATATATGTAGATCTAAAAAAACTTGGTTAAAAATATTAGAAATTATCTTTTTTTATTAGATTTAAATGAGAATTTAAATTTTAATGAACACAATGGAGAAAAAAGATTCATGCAGTTGACCTTGGAATAAAGGCTCTATGTTATTGTTGTTGTTATTATGATCTTTATTCTATAATATTTTAATATTTTTGATAGGTTTAAATAAAATAATGATAAGTCATATTGATATATAAGTGAGATATGTTCTTGATAGCATATTTTTTACATGTCTTTATGACAAAAGTATTACTAATTGGCAAAATGCCTTAGCACAGTTATCTTATATTTCATACCACATGAATAAATTGGTTAAAATAAATAATTTTTTTCTATGTACTCTTAAATAAAATATAGGCGAAATTTTATATTCTTAAGCAAGGCTTTATATTTATTCTGCTGGTTAAATACCTAACTTATTACAAAAATTGTGAAACTTGATACATAACTGTTGCGTCATGGAGTATTCGCGGCGGTTGAGAAATTTATAGTTTAACGTCTTAGCATTGTACGAAGATCCAACACACAATCAGATAAGTGAGAGAGAGTGTAGCATTTATAAGAGACACCAGAGTTTTTACGTGAAAACCTCTAAAAATGGGAAAAAAATCACGGGGCCTGGCCCAGTTTGAATGAACCCACTAGTATTTACATTCGATTACAAGAAGACCAATGTCTAGCGATGTAGGTCGGAAGGACCGTAGTAGGCGACAGAGGTCGTGAGGACCGTAGTCGGCAGGAGATCGGGGTCTGAAAGACCGTTGTCTGGTGATGGAAGTCGGAAGGACCGTAGTAGGCGACGGAGGTCGGGAGGATCGTAGTCGGTAGGAGATAGGAGTCTGAAAGACCGTAGTAGAAGGATGGTACTTTGGTAGAACTCTGGGCGTCAGGTGATGGCCTGGTGGAGCTCGGGGCCTCAAGTGACAGTCCGGCGGAAGTCTGAGCTTCAGGTAGAGGCCTGTTGGAGCATAGAGTCTCAAGTGGTGGTACGACGGAGGTTCGGGCCTCAAGTAGTGGTCTAGTGGAAGTCCGGGCCTCAGATAGTGGTCCGACAGAATTCCGGGACTCAGGTGATGTCTGGCGGAGCAACGACGTTAGGCGGTGGTCCGGCGGAGGCGAGGGCTTTAAGTGGTGGTTCGGCGGAGCAACGGCGTCAGGCGGTGGTTCGACGGAGCAACGGCGTCAGGCGGTGGACCGGCGGAGGTGAGGGCTTCAAGTGGTGGTCCGGCGGAGCAACAGCGTCAGGCGGTGGTCCGGCAGAGGTGAGGGCCTCAAGAGGTGGTCCGACGGAACAACGGCGTAAGGCTGTGGTTTGGCGAAGGTGAGGGCCTCAAGTAGTGGTCCGGCGGAGCAACGACGTCAGGCGGTGGTCCAGCGGAGGCGAGGGCCTCAAGTGGTGGTTCGGCGGAGCAACGACATCAGGCGGTGGTCCAGCGGAGGCGAGGGCCTCAAGTGGTGGTCTGGCGGAGTAACGGTGTCAGGCGGTGATCCAGTAGAGGCGAGGGCCTCAAATGGTGGTCTGGCAGAGCAACGACATCAAGCGATGGTCCGGCGGAGCAACGACGTCAAGCAGTGGTCCGGCGGAGGTGTGGGCCTCAAGTGGTAGTCCAGTAGTGGTCGAGGAGGCAAGAGCGATCTCCGATCTCTCTCTTTTTTCCTTAGGCTTCCGGGTCCTTTTTCAAGAGGAGAGGGAGCTCTATTTATAGATTTCTGGAGTGGTATGACCCGTAAATAGGTGAGAGATCAAGGGTAAATGGGGAGTGGTCGGATGAACGGCCGATGTTGAATCCCTTGATCATGCACCGTTCTTTAGACATCTGAAGACCTTAATGATGTCGGAATTTGACGATCTTAGGCTCATTGGATTCGTCTCGTTGAGCCGCTCGATTCGAGTATAAGTTTGTTATGTTTGGAAACCGTTTGGTAATCCAATTTGTTGTTTGAACCTTCCAACAGCGCTTCGGGTCGTTGGGTTCGTATTTCCAAGACGCTCAGTTCGGATGGTTTCCGAATTAATTTTTGAAGTTTCCAATTTGATTTTGCATCAAGATTCGTGACCGATCAAGATAATTTTTTGATGACTTATCAATAACAATTTTAATAATAATAGAAATATAATATTGGGTTGGATTAAATTGAAAGGATTAGATCATGAAGAGGATAAAGAGAAAAATCATCACATTGCTTTTTTTTTTTTTTTTTTTTTTGCTTGAATCATCTAGATCTTATATTAAGGGTTTGTTTATGATAACATTCTGACTGTTTTGTTTTTAGGCATCAAGTATAATTTAACTTTATTTTTATTTTAATTTCCTTTTCATTATTTTTCATAATTTTTTGTGATTAAGATGTTAGACCGGTTCTCTAATATGTTACCCATAGTTGTCCGTACCCCTTTGCGGGTGGGGCCCATAAACTAATGCAGAAATTAAAAAGGGGCTTAGGGCATCTCCAACCGAAAACTTCATTTTTCACGGCAAAGTAACACAAAATTTTAAAATGGCGCGGTGATGCTCCAATCAAACGCCATTTTAGGTGTTTTTGAGAAGGTAACGATCGCTCTCCCTTTCGGACGTTTTTCCGGTTGAGAGCAAAAAATGGCGTGAGTGAAATTGGCGTCGCACTGTTCATCTGTGATTAAATGGCGGAAATTTTCGCGTTCGGTTGGAGCGACGGAACGACTCCGTACACTAGTTTAGCGTTCGGTTTGAGATGCCCTTAGGAGGAAATTCAAATTAGGAGGGCTAGTAATTTTGATGTTTTTTATGTTTTAAGAAGGATTGTAAACCTAGGATTATGTTATTTTATATTTGCTGAAGTTTGGAGGATTCTTAGGATTTTTGTTTGGTCTCTAGTCGTGGGCTAGAGATTGGGAGATCCTCCTATCTAATTGATGATTAATTATATCTTTTTTTTTTCTTTCTCCTATTTCATCAATTAAAAGAATTTTTATTCCATTATTTCTTTTAATTGTTCTTGGAGATTAAAATTTATTATTAAATCTTTGAATAAAATTTATAAAGGCCATTTTATAGATTTAAGTCTAAATTCTTCATGATTTATATAAATTTATCATTTGGAATATCCTTATCTTTATCTCATGATCATTCAATTATAAAATAAACATGTAAAGCAATAAAATGAAATATATTAAAATAGATAATTATAAAATCTTTTTATTAAATAAAAAAATAACGAAAAAAATTTTTGAATAGAGATTTAGGCTTCGTTTGGGACAGCTTTTTTATTGCTTTCTAAAATGGAGTTATAGTACAATTTTTTTTATTTTTTAACTAAAATTCCGTTTTAAAAAGCAATAAAAAAGCCGTCCCAAACAAAGCTTAAAGAACCAACATAAAATCTTATACATAAAAAGTTACACTTATGGTCCAATCTTTTTTTTATGTATACATACCAATTGAATAAACATGTTATAGGTAAGTGAATTATTAGTGAAATATAGGAGCAAAAGTAGATTTTCAAGGGAGGTTTATGTATTTAGTCCTCATTAAATAACTCTTATAACTAAAATATTGAAACTTATGCAGTGATAGAGAGAGAGAGATATATGGGAGAATATTAAGAAATATTTCAATTGAAATTCATTGTTCAATTAGTCAATAAAATCTATGAAGGGGCCCTTTTATAAATTAAAGGATGTTTTATTGATGAATTAGATAATGATATATAAAAATAAAATATATTTAAAATAATAAAATGAAAAATAATTGTAGGTCACAGATGCTTAAGGCTTTATTTGATACGGCTTAATTTTGTCTTTTCTTTTTCATAACATCAATTATTTATGAAACTTTATTTTTGTATTGTTCTTAAAAGCTTTTTAATATTATCTTCTCCATTAGAAACCTCCATTCTCTTTATAAAAAGTTTTAACAAATAGTCATCGGGTAGCCAAACAAAACCTAAATTTCTCCGCGCTGAATAGAGATGGAAGAAGGCCATATAAAAGTTGTTTGCTTACCATACTTAACCTTAATACAATATAATGATGATAAAAAATGAATTGAATTAATAAACTATAAGTCACAATCTTCAATGTTAGTTGTAGACACATTATATAATAATATAATTATTAAAAGATTTCATGAAAATAAATAAATATTAGAAAATATGAATTAAAAATTGTTATTTGTAGACTCTTTGACTATACCTAACTCAACAAAATATTAAAATATACTTGAATAAATGTATCTAAAGCTCATATATTTAGCATTGGTTATAGACCCTGACCTCTACAACACTTGTTAAAGAGCACATAAAATGGTCAAGTAACTTATAGAAAACATCAATATATTTGATTTGATGATAATAAAAGAAGTAAGAGGATTACTTAAATAAATAAGCACCCACAATAAATGAGAATAGCAACTTCGATTTCGTTTGGGATAATTTTTTTACTGTTTCTTAAAGCAACTTTTTTGTATAAAAAATTAAAATTTTCGTTAAAAAAAAAAATAAAAAAAAAACCGCTTTAAGCAATAAGAAAGTGTCTCAAAAGAAGCCTTTATAAGATAATGATTTCTAAAATTTATAAAATACTAATCTTAAAATAGATCATATGATTTAGAACTCATGATTTATGTACATGACAATACATGTGAGAAATTGTTATGGCTCATTTCTCCAGATAATAAAGGGCATAGTAAATTATTCCTAATTTCTCATAATTTCCCCAAGCTGGACTAAGACAAATGCAAATAGTATGAATTAGGGCATTCAGACCTCAATTCGACCGTTTCACTTATTCAACTTCATCTATAAAAATTTGTTTGAAGGCTAATAATAAAGATCAAATTCATAGGAACAAGTCTAGAATTAAATATGTTGAATAGAATATAGTTCATAGCTATCCCAATGAATTTCACACAACACAATCCTACATTACTAAAAGTGCAAAAGCTTGGTACAAGATGACCAAAATTGTTCTATAAAGTATGAAGTATCCTATACAAATGGCACTACAGTAGTAGGATAATAAGATAACACAGGGAAAGAACAAATGAGACCAAATACCAAAAGAAGCATTAAAAGAAGATTAAGCCTTACCTTTAATGTGTGTATTTAAGTGGCTACTATAACTTTGGAAAATTTCTGCATCATTGATAAGCCATGTGAAGTATTTTATGCTTAGTAGCTTCCCATGGGTGGCATGCCGAATGGTGGCATCGGAGGCATGCCCATCGCAGCCATTGCTGCTGGCGGCGGCGGTACGAAGCCGCCTCCACCAACTCCGCCCATGCCGGGTATTGGTGGAGCGGGTAAGGCAAGAGGAAGAAGTTGAGCGTACATGTTCTGCGAAAGCGAATTGCAAGAGTTTCACCATACACATCACATTCAAGTAATTCATACAAAGCTGTTTAATCCAAGAAAAATAAATACCTGCTGAGCCACCATGTCTTTTTCTTCCTTTTCTTTGGCTTTCACTTCAATTTGTGCCTCAATTTTATCCTTTATGAGATCATCCACCTTGCCCGTGTACTCACGGATAACCTGCATGGAACAATGGCAATCATGATGATTGGAAGATAAATGTGGAGGAAAAACGAAGGATATGAAAATGTAAGCCTACTTGAAGAAGATATGGGAAGGCGAAGTCGATCATGTTATTCATCCAGGAAAGTTCAAGGACTACATCAAGCCGGATCAGCTCATAACAGACAAAGAGGCATGAGGCAAAACATTCCTTCTTACCCTGCGAGCATTGGAAAATATAATAAAGGAATCAACACCCAGCATATTAATTTTAGACAAATAAAAAAAAAGAGTGTGTCTATATATGATGACTAGCTTTTTTGTACAGTTTTCCACACGATGTGATGCACCAGCATGGCATGGCAAATTATTACGTGCGGTGTCCAGACTGTGCGGAGACGAATCTGGAAGCGCCATGTCACTCGGTGCACCGGGATCGGGGTGACGTGGCGCGTTCGAATCCAGACGCCACACCTAATAATTTGCCCACCAAGCATGGAGGGTGTTTGGCATGGCTATATTGGGCGGGCCGGCTTTCCCGCTCACCAACCACAGAGTAATTGCTTTCCTGACTTTGCCAGTGCAGGGGTGCAACAGAAGCTGAAGCCCCAAACTCATTACAAACTAGAAATTAGAGTTATTGTATTTATTTCTCTAATTACTCAAATGCACCAGAAAATGAATGATGACCAAAGAGAAAGCACTGTTGGCAACCAAGATTTGGAAGAACTAAAATATATATTTTTGGAATGATTTATAAGGCAAAAATTATGTCCAAATGGCTAAACTCTAAAAATGTCCTGAGAAAAAAAATCTAAAGAACACATTCCACTAAGCAACAAAAAAAAGAACAATAAAGTCAACCCTCACGATGACTAAGCGAGGAATGGAGAACTGATGTGATTACAAATATGCATACTAATATAATTGGAGATATTTATGACATTGCTCAGCTCAAATTTGACTATACTAAGTAGAATGAACAATTAAACAGTACCAGATATCTATCTACAGCATAAAAAGACGGAAGCTATTCAAAGTAATATTTTAACTGTTCAAAACACAATCATAATTTGTCATAGTAACGAACTTTTATTACGTCCGGTGTAAGGACGTAGAGGAACGTCCGGTCGGAGGCAAAAATCCCGCAAAAAAACTCGGTATTTGCTCGGTATTGCTAGGTATTATTTGATAATAACGAGGAATACCGCTCTGTGAAGACCAATACCGAGTTTTACCGATTTTTTTTAGGAAAACTCAGTACAACTTTTGTATAACTCGGTATAGCTTGGTATAACTCGGTATTAGGTCTTAAAATGATAGTATTCCTCGTTATTATTTGGTATTGCTTGGTATTTACTCGGTATTTCTAATTTTTTGGCGGGAATTTGCCTCTGATCGGACGTTTCTCTACGTCCGGTCGGAGGACGTAATAATTAACGGTAAGAATGACATAGCAAGTAACTATTCACCTGCTCGATGAAGTAAACAAGTAGCTCCTCAGCAAGCTCACGGTCCCCAGACTGAGAGCAAGTTTCCATGGCATCCTTGTAAAGTTTGTCCTTCTTGGACAATGCAATGGACTGTTTCCATCTTCCAGCTTTCTTGTATATGTAAGCAGCAATTCGCCTCATTTCAAGAAGTTCATGCTTCTCAAGCTGCATCGACAACAAGACAAAATAATACGCAAGTATTTTTGCAAAATATATTCAGGATGTAAATTACAACTATTATCACCTTTTGTGCAAGTCCAATTTGATCAAAGTTATCATGCATATCAACTGATTCCCGAAGCCGTTCATAGTCCTCTTCCTCTACATATATCTCATTCAATGCTTCATTGACTGCAGCTACATTGTTACTTTGCACCGCAACCATATACGGTTTAATGATATGCAAATGGCCAGCCTATGCCCAGGAAAAATAGTAATAAGGGTAAGCTTCTCAAGATAGTAGCAAGCAAAAAAGCCAAGAAAGAGATTACTTAACACTGAGATACTACTAAGGCTTCGTTTGGGACGGCTTTCGTTGTACTTCTTAAAAGCAGCTTTCATGTACAATTTTTTTAATTTTGTACTAGAAAACTGCTTTAAAAAGCAATAAGAAAGCTGTCCCAAACGAACCCTAAGCAAAAGCTTCTTTTCAAATCCCTTTAAGTAAAACCGACCAACACCAACCGCAGAAGATGTTTAGTGTACCTTACGCAAAATATCAACCACACGTGTGTGGTCCACGCGTAGGGCTAGCACATTGAGGAGATCATTGATGAGGTCAGGATGTTCTTCCAAGTAGAAATGGACTGCCTTGTAATAAAGCTCAACATTGGCAACTTTAACTGCAACATCTTTGAACTGCATGTGATCCCATGCATCTGGTGAATGGTTCATAATTGTGGTGGCAGCATTGTCAAATTCATCATACTGAATGTAAAGATAAGTGAGCTCTTTCCAGTGTTGTTGCTCATCACAAACACGAATAAGCTTTGGGATGTTGAGACGTGTAGAGAAAAGCTTAATGTGCTCCATAAGTTTCTCTTCTCGATATCTAGCATATAGCACTCCCAACTCAGTAAAAATGCCCATGTGTGCACGTTCTAAACCAAGTCCACTCTCCATAAGTGAGATTAGTTCATTGAAACATCCCCTGTTTTGGTAATAATCACTGACTTCTTCCAAGTCGTCAACCTACAACATAGAGATCAATAAATATTAAGTGAAGATTCATCAGAAACACTTTGCATGACCAGTCTAAACTGCATGGAAAAAATGATACCTGGATAATGATATTAAGCCCACATATCTGTGCCAACCGGAACTCCTCCGCATCAACACAAGCAAAGCAAACCTCCTTCCATGTCTTTGAGCTGTTTGCTTTACGAGCAGCATCAACTGCACCTTGAAATTGCTTCAACTTTACAAGTGTGCTAGCCAGTTTGGCCCAGTTTGAAATAAAGGCAAATATTATTTTAGCAGCTTCATATAATTCCGCATCATATAAACGGTCACCGACATTTTGAAGATTGGCGACATTTGGCATAAGAATGAATTCTTCAATATCGCCAAGACGATCAATCTTAGCGTATGCATATATTAATTCACTGTCCACCTTAGGCTCCTTCACCTTTTGCCTCACCATCAATAGGTACCTCACCAAGTCATGATATACATTGGCATCTTCAGCAGCGCGAATAACATCTAAAAATTGTGTTGCATCATCTGCACGGATAAATGACTCAATTGCATCACTCACTAGTCCTTCCCTTAACTGAGCCTTAGCAACCTGACTCCAAACAGCATCTTCTTCTACCCGGAAAGCAAACTCTACAGCTCTCTCTATGCTTCGGATGTTGTCCAACAGGACATTCACTGCCTGCACATTCAAGTTGAACTTCTTAAAGATAGCAAAAGCTTCCTCATATAATTGTCCTTCAACGGCGACCTCGCCAACTGCAGGCCCATCAAAGTTGTCCAAGCGATTAATGTAATCCATGACCCTCGACGGATCAGCTTTAATTGCGGTCAAAATCAGCAGATTTTGCAAATTGAAGTTTCCACTGAAGGCAGAATTCTGGAGCACAATCTTTTCAAGAAGTTCAATAAGTTCATGTGGGAGATCAGCAGTCATAAAAGCTTTAACAGCTGCAGATACTTGCTCCGGCTTTTGCTTTCAGGTAAAGCAGTAGAAACAACCTGATCAATAAGCTGCCTTCTATATTCATTCTCAGGTTCAAGAACCTTGGCCCAGAGATCAGCATCCATTCTTTCTACGACATACCTGGCATTGAATGAAGAAAACTTTCATCCTAGAAAGCATAAGAAATTATTGAAAAAATAAACCAGTTCCAGTTCAAATAGATTAAAATATTTCACAAGGATAGAAGTCCCACATACCTAGCTTGTAACTTGAACAGGGAATTTTTGTTTGTAACATTGATAAGTTCTTCGTCACATTGTCCTCGCCTGTAGGCAACAACTGCTAAAGTAGGATCCCGCTTCTCACAATATTTACCAACAACACGGGAATCATAATATGGATTGGTGGTCAGGAAATGCTCTGGATTATTATTGCTGTCGATAATAATTTTTCCTAGAGCATTATGAACGTGCACGTCTTGACTTCCCTCACTCACAAGATGTTCCAGGAACTGTGTAAGAAGGCGAAGGCGATTTCTACATAACAATAGCAAAAAGATAACTTAGTTTCTAGACATAGAGTTTCAAAAAGATCACATTATTTCTGGTCAGGGTGATTAAATTGTTCCACATGAACAAAAGATTTGACAAACCTTTTCTCACATTGCTCCACAAGAGGTTCAACTGGAAGGAGGGACCGGACAGAAAGAATAAGACCTTTAATAAAATCTTCTGGACATTCATCATCGAGAAGCTGCCCAACAACCATTGGGGCGTTCCCTGGGTTCACCTACAAGTATTACAACCAAATAAAATTTAAAATGCTGACGCACAGGGTAATCAATGCAACTTTAATGATGCAGTTCATCATTTGTTAAACGCACAAGTCAGGTTGTGCTGTACAAAACATACCTTCTGAACATATCCTTCAATGTACCGCAGCATGTTGTTGGTGTACAGGTAATGAGTCAAATCCGGAACAAATCCATGGCGATCACATACATTTATTAAGGGCCTTGCATCTGGGAGCTTGGCCTCCATAAGGAAGTTCTTTTGTTTTTTCAGGGTCATAGAAGTTAGATTCTCTTGTAACACGCTCCACTTCTTTTATCTGTCCAGTTTTTGCTGCTGCTTCAATATATTTGAAGTGTATCTCTGGATCCTCACTGTAGCAATTGCCAAAAAAGCATAAGCAAATTTTACCTTGATTATGCCTGGTTTTTGGATATATATTTAGCAGCAGTAAAAGTGTACCTAGAACTCAAATAAGACCCCAAGAAGAAGTAAAGACCTTCGTAGGACCTAAATTGTTCAAAAATCTTTATACACGCATCCAAACCTAACTGCTCACAGTATTCTTTTGCCACCTGGAAGCATTAACTGCAGTTAAAAAAGAACTTCATAGCAAATTCACATTTAAAAAAATAAAGACAAACGATTACCTGCACTATTATCTGAAGGTTGCCTCTTAAATTAACTAACAAAAGGTCCTTCATGCATTCCAATGCCCACTCTTTAGAAAGTGTTCCAAAGAACTCCACAAGGGCCTGGAGGCAAAAGGTTACCAGTTCAGCATAAACATATACAGCAGGATGCATTAATGTCAGTGCAATTAACATACCTGTGGCTCAATTGCATGTGTATTCACAATGACACGCTTGATATCTGGCAACTCAGAATAGTGCTGCATCAACCACCATTTTTTTAATCACCAGACAAATCTGAAAAATAAAAAGTTTATGCCCAAGTAGCAAGCAATCTAACCTGGAGAGCTCGCACATACAACCCAGCCTTTTCACATAATTGAGCAATGCGAGGCCGATCGTAGTGACTAAACATACCATTAGCTAATATAGCATCTGCAACATTTGGGTATGTCACCAAATTAATCTCCAATACTGAAGCAATACCATATCTTAGCTAAATTATCTACCAAGCGGCCAAAAATACAAAAGACAAGTCCCTTAAGAATTCACCTTGGTTTGAAGAAAAGCATGTTCAGGTAGATTTGGCTTTAGTACATCCAACAAAAATGCAGTTGCCTCCCTGATCATGTTTCTCTACACCCAAAAGACAACAAAGATTATCAAAACGAATGGAAATGCATAAGGCAAACAAACTCAGTACAAATTTCCAGTCTAGGAATATCTTAATGATTACTATAAACAGTACTAACTATCAAAATATAAAACTGTGTATGCAAGTGAAATTGAAGAACTGAAGAATTGAAGTACCTGGAGGAAGAGATCTGTAATCGTATTATAATCAACTGGACTGCCACCCTCCATTTGAGACATCATGAGAGCAAAATTTACCGCTCCCTATCAATCCATTAATTTCATAAACAAATCAGCTAATAAGAAAGCAGTATATTAGCATCTAAAGTGGACTAGAAGAAGGTTTTATTGAAGGAGAAGAAAAAGTATAATTCCAACAGAAGGGTTTTATTGAAGGAGAAGAAAAAGTATAATTCCAACAGAAGGGTTTTATTGAAGGAGAAGAAAAAGTATAATTCCAACAGAAGCTTGTTATCTGAGGGCACTAATGGAATACAATATAAGCCAGTGTTCTCAAATTGAAAGTTTCACAAAGCCTTCTTCTTACATATTGAAATACTCCAGTTCGGTTTTTTAGATACCAACTTGTACTGCAAAAGCAGCCAAGCACAATAGAAAAGCCAACAGAGCTTAAGTTTGAAAGGATATAATGAACAAATTTGACTCACTACAACAGGACATTATTTTGCCTCCAAAAAAATCATAGCAGAAAAGCAGGAATTGCTCATATCTCAATTGCATGTGTATTCACACATTATTAGAACTAGAGGAATATATATGATTAGACTATCAGATGTGCAAGAAACTCATCCCTTACCTGTGGATCTGACCGCAAAATAGTTTGCAAAAGGAAAAGGTAATCTGGTGTGTAGCCAACCTGTATGCATCATAAAGCACATTAATTGTGAAGAAAAGACACCTGAATCCTAAATTCTCTGATTGTATACAAATATTAAATCAGCTGTATTACATAATTTAAAAGTAGCATCACTTACTTGCTTTGAATATATAAGAATTTTATCAAATTCCCGTCTTTCAGCAAAAGAAGCAACAACCTTTGGAGTAACCCTTGCTTTTATGTAAATTTTTAGCGCTAGATCATTATCCACCGTCTAACCACAACAAAAAAATTAAGAATCAAGGTTTCACACAAACCATGAGGCCTTATGGCATCAGCAACAAAGTCTAACAAGATGCAAGTCCAGAATGCCCCAAAATACAAGAAATTGGGGGATGGCTGAACAATTTCAACAAATGAAATAAAAAATAGAAATGTAGTTTCTTTTTTTTTCTTTTTTTTTTTGAGAAGTATTGAACTCCAACTACCTTCACAAGATCCCCAAGTTCTTCACTGCACTCCAGTTTATCCTCAGCCAACCAATTCTCCAAAAGATTCTTTTTATTTTGGTTCACAACAAGCCGAGACAACTCTAAAGACTCAAAAGCATTGAGTTTGCCCCTTGTTAACAATGTCCCAAAATACTGCAACAAGGGTGGTGTTTGCCCAGCTTGAACAGGCACACTCTGCATAAAAATTAAAATTACCAATGAATCAGCAAAATTAGATAATAAGAAATAGATTATATTAAAATGAAAATTTCTCGCAACAAACATCCAGGGAAAAAAAAAAAGAAAAAAGAAATGCATTACAAATATGATTCTAACATAACTTAAATTTAGATAAGGCTGACTTGCAGTAATATGTGCAAAGAACAGAATACTAAAGGGCTTTCTTGTCACGTTGAACACCCTATAGGACGCTGTGATACTTAAAGACAATATGCCATACATGCCACTTAAAATGTACCTTTTTCCAAAAAAAAAAAAAAAGTAAACTCTTCTTGGCTGCCCCTTAGGCAGTATTAAACACCAAGTGAATACATTAGACATAATCTATTATGCTGTAACTCATTACCTATAGAGCCAGTCTAATTATGGATTCCCTCATTATCATTCTCCCTTACCCACTTCTTTTGATGCTTTTGTCACCTAACATTTCTAAAATTTTGTTATGTGCTAACGAATATGGTCATAAATGTTAATTTCTTAATATATATACACACTCAAATATAATCACATATACTAAGTGTGTCGAGTCCTACCAGTGTCCACAATGGCACATGTTGGTAACCATGGTTCATAGAGTAGCAGTAATGATGAACAAAGATATGTTCCAGTACATTGTATAAATTGTGGAAGTGAGATAAGCAGATACCTGAAACTTTGTTACAGTCTCCGGAGTTCTGAGGAGTCCTTGAGGAGATTCAGCAGCAAGTTCTGCTGCTTCCTTATACTTCGTTTGAGAGAACAATTCCTGAAACCTTTGCACAACCTGAATCATGGAATCAGAGCAGTTATGAAAAATCATTAAGATGTTACTATATCAACTTTGCGAGGCAATTAGCACCAACACTGGACATCAGTTTAGAAAGAATTACATGCTATGCAGACTTCATCAAACAATTTGGAATCATCACAACAAAGGTTTTAAAACCATTTAAGCGCACATAAATGTTTTCTAGATCGTGCCCCAAAACCCCCCTTTTCCCTCCCTCATTGGTTGGAGTGCATCTAAAGACATGGGGATACGCTAGAGGTGTGAAAATATGGGTTGATGGGTTAGGTTTGGGTCCAACCCAAATCCTACATGTTTAATAAAAAGTACAACCTGAGTTCGACCTGCAAACAACATGAATGATCTGAACCCAACCCGTAAACCCATTTTGGTTAAAAAAAATTATAACTTATTAACAATAAAATTTAGGATATTTGAACAAAAATAAGATTATACCTATAAGTAAAAATTTAAAGTAAAAAATATTAAACGGGTCAAAAGTGGGTTCATGAAGAAAACCCGACCCCTTTAATAAACATCGAAAAACCCAACATGAACTCAACCCATTTATTAAATAGGTAAAGCCCGAATTCATATTTTTTGATCAGGTTGGTGGGTTAGCTCATTAATTGACACCCCTAGGACATGCAACTCTTGAAAAATACAAGTCACTGACATATTTTTATCATATTATAATACATATATTCATTTATGGATATATGCAGTAAAAATTTTAATTTTCAAAACAATTATAACATAGTTTTAGCCAAATATGAAAATTAACAAGAATAATATCATATTCTCTTAATGGGTGTAAGCTAATAAATTATGAACAAAACAACCTTCTATTACATGATAAAAAGAATTTCTACATAAGTCTTGTTCACCCACAAAAATGAAGTCAATTTGTAGCAAAAGAGAAACCCATCACCCCCCCCCCCCTTCTCCTTGCCTTCTTAAAAAATAAAACAAATAAATAAAAAAGTTATGTTCCTTCCATTTCCCAGTTATGTTCCCATTAGGTCAACATGCATTTGAAACTATTTTTATTTCTTGAAGACATGCCTTTATTTCCGTGCCCAACATATGTTAATATTGTGTCACTCCGAACATTACATGCATTTGTTATCAAAGTGTCAATGCATCCTACATTGCAAATAAATGTGTCTAACCCATACCTTCTTTTTTTAGCTCTTCCTCTACACTAACAATTTTCTTCTAATCTAAAACAACAGTAGCAAAATTTAGATTATGTAGAATTGGATTCTTTATAATTCATGAAACTTAATCGAGCTTCAAGTATACTTAGAAAAATGCCAAAACAGTAAGATATTAAACATTGAGTCATAACAAAAATATTGTCCCGAGTCTACCAAATGATCTACATAAGCTACAAGTTTAAACTTGCCATTTCATGGAAAAGAGAATCTTGCTTCACAAAATTAAGCCAATAGACAAGCAAAATACAATCGACATCCTGCTTCAAATATTATTGTAAATGAATAAGCATATCAGAGAAATGACACTAAAAGAGTAACCAGTGAGATAAGATAAAAAATGCAATGGCATCATAGCAACTCATTGAGAACTTCAAGTAAGCATTTATGAAATCTCATGACCAATCATCTAATGGATGTCTAATGCAATGTATTTTGGAAACAAGTTACTAGACCCGTGAAATATTAAAAATTAAGTCAATACAAAAGGTAGCCTCTGTACAACAATTTCTAGAATAACACCAAGAAATCATGACTCACCAAGTTTTCTGCCCCAGGAAGGTTTCCTCGTTTTGCAAGATTTACGGCAAGTTCAAGATTGTTTAACTGTTAAAGTACCAAATTTACATATTAGTAAGCTGTAGGGATTATAAAAGAGAAAGTAAAATTAAAGAGGTTACCTGGCCACTAACAAAAGGCACTATAGTTGCCTCGTTCACAGTTGCCAGCAGAACCTGCCCTCTTCTATTAATGGCGTAAAATCCACCAATCGAAGAAGCTTCTGAAGTCAGAAATATAGGGTCTGGGCTTATTCGATTTCTATAAACTGCTGCAGCAGTCTCCAAATCATATACAAGAGGAGGCCAAGTTTTGTAATCACATATATCAAATTATACTTCGATGACACCTGACAAAATAAAATTATAAAGCTTAAGATTTCATAGGAGTTATAAAAAATAGTGTGAAGGTAATGCAACACATATGAAGTGAAGAACCACACAAAACATTTATGATCTACAATAAAGAAGGGACAAGAAACTCAACCTGGAAGGAAAATACTCAAAAAAGTAAAGATCTAAAACTTTTCAGTTTCAAAAGTGGCCCACAAAACAAACAACATTCATACAAGAAACTAGCCAAGGATAAAATGCAAGCCTTCTACCAGCGCTAAAAAGTAGCAATTCCCAGAAATTATATATATTTTATTCATTATTATATTCTCAAAACACCCAAGCAAGTGAGTTACGTATTTCATCACTATCACAATTCACCTTATCTCCAAAGTATCCGAGGTCACCTTAATGAATTCATCAAAATCATTATTGCTAACTTTAGTTTATGCAAGTAAAGGACTAAAAACAGGATAAATCCAAGAAACATACTAAAATTGATGCCAATTTAGAACTTGATCAAATGCAGCAAAATTTTCAAATATTAGAACTGCAAATGTTCAGAATGTGGAAAACCCTAAAACCAAATCTACACCCTTCTAGAAATATTATTCAGCATTAAATTTTTGGTTTAAGGAGTCAGGGTATCCGGATTTAATATAATTGACAAAGTATATAAATGAGCTTCCTTACAGAAAATTATTGCTGTATATGGACTTTTCCCTAGAAACAAGATTTAGCCTTCCATAATGCCAATTAAGAATGTTCTAAAGAGACTAACAAAGTTAAAAGTTGCACAATTTTTTTGTTGGCATACAAAGTTTTAGTTATTCCCAAGCCCAGTGACATTCCGAGCCTATTTATATGATCTACAAAAAGAAAATATGAAAATACAAAGTTGAAACTACTTCAGCTTGAGTGAAGGAAATCTGTGATTCTGTGTTTACCATCCGTGAAAACATCAGGCAAATAAATAACATGAGAAACATTGGTAATTTTCATTTTCAGTTATTTTTTGGACATAATTATGATGAAATATTTATAAGGATGGGATGTCTCCTTTAGATTTTCCTATTACTGAATTAGCTAGTTGGACTCATAGTTGGATAGAACGGTATAGATGCTTGATAAAGCTTAAATTAATTGATAAGACCCAATTCTAGAATCTGGTTCAGTTCATCAATATTGTGGGTTCCCTGTTGGTCCTTTGGTGTGGTTTGTTTCAGCAACTAGCTCTATGTTTCTGTACCAATAGTTCGACCACCGTCATGAATTTTCAATTGGACTGAATTAGTTGCTAGATTGATGATTGGGTTTACTAGTTATTCTGGGCCTTTTTCACCTTCATCAGCCTGCTAATAACTTTGGGCCTCATTTGCCCCTTCAATGTGTCAATTCAGATATCAGCGGTCTTACATGTATTCTCTCATGCAAAACAGCAAACCTAGTAGACGACATAGCAAAACAGCACACCTGCTAGACAACAGAACATGGATTAACCTAATTGCTTCTATCCTATTTACTGCAACCTCACAAGTGTTCTGAGAAGCAGCTGCTCGTGTCTATCGAATTAGAACATGAGAAGTTACTCGTTGGCCCTTCCATTAGACTTTGTACCACAACATTATCTATACTGTTTGTGCAGCTTCTTCTTCACTCCAGCCACAACCATCCCATCAAAGATTTTGTGATTTGGCTTTATCTAATGTACTCGAATTATGTAGAGATATGATAAATAGGCTGAGGCATTTACAAATTGAGAGCTAGCTTTTGAAGAATTAAACTTCATACTTCTTCTAAATTTAGTGCCTGATTGTTAGACTTGCATCCTCTCAAGCATGGTGCAAAGTCAAACAAGCGAATTCTGGGGAACATGCTTGTACTAACACGAGACTTGGATTGCATTCTATTTCGTAAATTCTTTCGTTTCATACATTTCTTCCAAATTATTTTGTTATTGGTGTTGCAAGGTCCTAATTTTGGTCAAATTTCAACTAGAATTTCACTTGTGGTGGAAAAAAAAAACTCACTGTTTTTTAAGATTAAGTTTCTCATTTATTTCAACGAATTACTCAATCATAGCATTATCATTTGATATCAATATTCAAATATTTTTATTTCACCTAAAAAAAAGCAAACCTTTATGTGATTAATGGCCTTTCAAAGAATCCTTAATTACTTTTGTGTGAATTGCATTCATTGTATCACTCTAACTGCATTATAAATCCTAGACCCTAAAACGTCTTACATCAAATAAGAATCAAAACTTATGATTGCGCCATCACATCCGCTAAAAATAGGATAAAATGGCTTAGTCATTCAAAAAATAACAAAAGCGCAATTTAGAAGAAATTTTGTAAGTTAGGCTTTTCGATATCTAGAAAATGATTATCATGAAGTTCAAAATTATATTACTACCCTTAATGGGAGGTATAACTTAAAAAAAAAAATCAAATTGGATCAATCTTTGGAAAACTTCTGTGAAAAATAAAATTAACCTCTGCTAGTTTATTCTCTATCTTCCTTACCACGACCTAGTTGCAATTTTTGTCCTTTTTTAGTTATGATAGTATTAAACAAATACAAAAAAGAAAGAGGTAATAGTTAGAGACACATTTATAGGCAGAGGGGAGGAAGAGAGGACACATAAGATATATTTTATTAATATAATGGTTCTCAGTTTCGGAATTTCTTCTATTTTGCAGCATCCCTTTAGATAGAGATATAAAGTTCATCAATCATTTTTGGAGTGAACTATTGCGAAAATAGAAGACTTAAATCAAACTCAGTTCTGCATAACACCCACAATCTAATGGGTAAAGTGATTTAGTTAATCACACTCTTAATAATATGCTGTGTTGTCTCGTGCAAACTCATCCAAAGCAATGGGAAGATGTTCTAGGACAAGCTGAGTTTGCTTATAACTTTATGACATATCGATCCACCAGCCATTATCCTTTCAGCATTGTTTACACTAGAACGCTTAATCACCTCCTAAACATTGCAGTCCTTCCCAAATGTAAAAACATTGCAGCTGATAAGGTGACTGAAGCAGTACAAGGTCATCTTAGAGGAAGTAAAAACTAAGCTAACAACCTCCAAAGAAATTTGAAAACAAGCTGCAAATTCACATAGGCGGAAGAATGTTTTTGAACTCGAAGAGCTTGTAATGGTACGTCTTCGCAGAGAACGATTTCCATCAAGAACTTACCCAAAATTAAGTCCACGCAACATTGGTCCAATTCCCATTCTCAAATGCGTTAATGATAATGCATATATTGTCGAACTACCACCTCACATTTACTTTTCCACAAACTTCAAAATTTCTGATATATATTCATATTGGCCTCCAAACGAGCATACTAGTGCTAACATCACACCGATCATGGACTCTTTGGAAAAGGGGCGACATGATGCGGTGCATTATAAAGAGTAGGGGTGCCAAAATGGGTTTTCAAATCGGGTTGGATTCAACTCGAAACTGACCCACCATTGATTGCTCCAATATGAACCTGACCTGAATACACAATCGGGACAGAAATCTAAACCCATACCCGACCTGACACGCATACTCGGGTGAGGTGAGTGCAAGCGCAAGGTGAGGCGAGCGTTAGCGTGACGCGTGTGCGAGCACTAGGTAAGCAGGTGAGGCAAGTCGCGAGTGTGTGCGTCCTTGCAAGCAGGTGCGTCCGTGCATACGCAACGAGCGTGAGCGCCATGGGGGCCAACGCGACCTGCAAGCAACGCGCAATCTCTATTTGCAAGGTGAGCAGAGGCAGAGCATGATTCAGATATGGACCCGGGTCACTTTCATGTTGATATTGGATTTTCGGGTTAACCCGAACCCGACCCAATTCCAAACAAGTTGACTAGGACCCAAAATTTTAAGGTCGTGTCAAATATTGACACCCCTAATAAAGAGCAGGAACAATTTACCTACACTGGTTTATGCTCTGTTTCCCTTACCACAATCTAGTAACAGCTTTTGTCCTTTTTAGTTATGATAGTATTGCGACTTTTTTATGTATTAGCCAAATACATAAAAGAAAAGAAGTAATACCTTGAGATGTATTTATAGCGGATGAGAGGAATAAAGAACACACAAGATATATTTTACTCAGTATACTTGTTCGGTATCGGAATTCCTTCCATTTCTTAGCTATCCAACAAGTGCACTCTTTTATTGCAGGTTTTACACCAATTCCTAAATTGATTAATGTAGCAGTGCTAATGGTTGGCTCGATTGAAGTAGCAAATTCCCATGTAGATGGCAATTCTTGCAACGCTTAATAAATTCTTTAGCATCTTGTTTGATGTTGGCCAAAAGTATCATTCCCTTAAACACTTAGATGCTGGCAAAAAAACTTCAAATGGGTATTTATTTATGGGCTGTCTTTTCTAATGGGCTTGGCCTATGTCTCTTTGATTGTTTGATGTTTGGGGGTTTTAGCTGATTGGAGACTGTTATTTTGAGCAATTGGCTGCTTGGGTTCTTGGGTTGGTCGTGCCTTTTTCTCTGGGTTTTCTCCCTTTGTTTGGTTGGCTGTTATGGGCGGGCTTTATGTGTTTGCTAGTTTCCTTTCCTATTAATATTGGTTGTTGGTTGTTGTTGGAGGGAGTTGTTGAACCTTATTTGTCTCCAAAACCTTAGGGTTTTCTTCCAAAGCTTGAGAGCTTTCATCTTCTCTACTTATTTCTTCTCAAGTGTTCTACCAAGTTTTCTCTCCACAAGTTACCCTCCCATTGTATCCGTCTTCTACAAGTGAGATTGGTATTGTTGGTCAGTTTGTTGGTATTTACCGGAGGAGTGGTGACGGTTGTTGGATCTGGATTAATGTGGTGGACCTCTAGTTTGCATGATCTTAGAGCACCTTATTTTACTATTTTATCGTTTCATGTGAGGTGAACACTTGTTGGTTGTTCTAAGGGCATTTCTCTTTAATTTAAGTTTTGTTGTTTCCTAAAGCTACTTAATTTTTTTTGCATTTGATCGGATTTTATCAGTAGTTTGTTCACTTAGTTTTGGATTGAGTTGTGTCCTGATTTCTCTTAAGTGTCCTCTTTTGGTGTTAAGTCTCTTTTGATCACATCAATTTGGTAACAAAGCTCTTGGTTAGTGTGTGAGTCTTTTTCTTTATAAAAAAATAATAAAATCAATCATAATGAAACCTCATCAAGAAGGCATTGAATCTGTTGATGGTAAAAATCTTCCAACAAATCTTGAAGAAAGAATTCCAACAAGCTGTTGGGTTTTGTCCCAAGGTAGTTCTATCGATCCGATCCAAAATGAATTATATAAAATTGAGGTGAGAATGAGCTTGTGTACAGAAAAATATGAGAAGAGAAAGTGACTTCTTTCAGGCCCAGTTTAAGCAAGAAAGAGAAAAATCCAAAGAAAGTACGCGGCTTTAATTCGGGAGTTGGATATGGCTCAGTCTACGCTTGATGGAGGTTCTAAAACCATCTCATAAGGAGATGAGATTTCTCCACCAATGGAGAATTGATGAAGGCAAAAAAACTTCAAATGGGTATTTATTTGTGGGTTGTTTTTTCTCCTAATGGGCTTGGCCCATCTCTCTTTGGTTGTTTGGTGTTTGGGGTGTTTGGCTGATTGGAGGCTGTTATTTTGAGCAATTGGTTGCTTGGGTTCTTGGACTGGTCATGCCTTTTCCTTGGTTTCTGTTGGTTTCTGGCTGTTCCGATTCAGGTTGGCTGTTGTGCTACTTGTTCATTCGGTTCTTAGGTTGGCCGTGCCTTTTCCTTAGTTTATGTTGGGTTTATGGCTGTTCCGATTCAGGCTGGTTGTTGTGCTGCTTGTCCCTTCGGTTATTGGGCTAGCCACGCCTTTTTTTTGCTTTTCCTCTATTTTGGTTGACTGTTTGGGGCGGCTGCTTTGGGTGACTATTGGGTTCCTTTCCCTATATATATGGATGTTGGCTGATGTTAGAGAGAGCAGATATGGACAGGTTTTTAGAAAGAAACTGATGAGGACATTGACAGACGTTATCGACAAGACTATCAGCATAGGAATCGTAGATCGATGGCTACGATTCACAATCTTTATTTCTGATGCTTTTATGTATTGTAGTTTATTTATTTGCTATTTACGATTGTACCCTTTCTTTTGAGTTTGCTTAAGTTATAGCCCAAGGGGCATTTGAGTCATTGTTATATTATTTCTCTAGACCTATATATTGTGGCCTCTTCTATTGTAAAAGGGATGATGTTTTGATGATTGAAAATTCTAGTTTGCATTCTTGTTGATCTCTTTGTGAGTTCTTGAGAGTGGTGAAGCCTAGGAGAGGCCAACAAAATACCCAACATCCCACCAACGGGTGAGCTTTTGGTTCTTTATTTTGATCTTCTTCCTCCTCTCTTCTTCCCCTAGACCCGTCGGCCAACTCCTCCCTATTCCCCAAACCCGATGGCACCCCTTCCCCTTTCCCATTACCCACCGCCCTCTCCACCCCTCTCCAGCCGCTGGCCACTAACCCCACCCACTCCCTATATGGCCAGCCCCCTACCAAAGCCAATTCTCTCTCCAATTTAAGTTCCAATCTCCATTAACTCCTCTAATTACCCCCTAAACCGTCGGCCCCTATTGCCTCTTTGGGATAATTTTGAAATTCAAATTAATCCCTCCCCCCCCCCAAATCTGAATTTAATTTCAAATTTACTAAACCTCTCCCTCCACCTCACTAGACCCAACCATAGCCGCTCTCCCTTTTCCTTCTCCACCCCAATTCTCCTAATTGCCGACCCCACCACTCTCCTCCTCCCTTCCCACAACCGACTCCCTTCAAGGCCACAAAGAACGAAGAAGCTCCTCTTAGTCCATGGATGGCGGATCCCGATGTTGATCACGGTTTCGTGTATGATAATCAAGGAAGGACGGACATTCTTCAATCCCCCTCTTCGATTTAAATTTGGACATTGACGACTACGTGGAAAGCTACATTGAACGCATCATCTTCACATTGGCACCATCAATTGAGGAAAACCTCCCAACCGGATCGTGGACGATCGTGGGACATCAACCAGTCCATTCGTCGTCGTCTACCTTTCCAACAACGAAGTTCTTGGGCTCCTTCTTCCAAGTGGTGATCTCTTCTCTAGTGTGGAGCATCTTCTTCCGCTAACCCCACAAGTGAATGAGTGAGGAGGTCCTCAAGGTGAACCTCTCATTATTAAATTACGGATTTTATTATTGCGCTCATAATGTTACTCCTGTCTTTGGAGTTTGATTGAGTTGTCTTGATTAATTCTAAAAGTGTACTTCTTTACTAAGCAAGTTAAAAACTACGAATTTATAAAACCTCTTTGTTGTGAACGATAATTTTATAATTGGAAAGCTTTAGACAATTGTTCTTCTTAATTTCTCGCTAACTCCTGGTAGTATCACATCATCTTGGTATCGTTTTGTAATAGCTCGCAAGCTATTATCTTCTTCTCCTCTTCTTCTTCTAATTCGCCTCATATTTCAAATCTCCTTCTTCTCTCCATGGTATCCACTCCACATGTATCTTTCTTGTCAAGCTTTATAAGTTGTAGTGTCTTTGTTATTAATAATATTGTTGTCTTGTATAGTGTGTGTGTTTTGTCATTTGGAAGGAAGTTATTTTTTTTGTTTGCAATACTTTTGTTTTGGTTACATCAACTTTACACACTCACCATAATGAATCTTTTCCAAAACACCTTACCAAATTTTTAAAAGTTGAGTATTTTCCACACTCACCTGTATGAGTCTTCTCCAAAATATCTTTTGTTTCATGGAGCCAAGCAACTCCAGTTGAATATCAAGTAAGATTTTCAAAATAGGCCTCTTATAGAGAGTAAACATCTGGTAAACTTAATTTGTAGGGACTTTCATCAATCTTGCCTACTGGTGGCAGTACTCATTCTAAGAGGTGTTTAATATAAGCTTGAAATAAAAATCTTCTCGTCTAACTTGTGTAGTCAACAGGGATGGGATCGAAGAGGAACAAAATTACGATGAAGCTATAATACCATTTGATATAGAGTGGGGGCAACAAAAAGACAAGACAGTATAAGTAGATGAAAAAATCATTGTATTTGGAGAATCGGGTGGGTGGAAGTTTGATGTAGGCGAGCATAGAAGCAGAAGACTCCATAGGAGAAGCGCACAGAGAGAGAGAGAGAGAGAGAGAGAGAGAGGAGACTTGAGCAAGCTTGAAGCGATAAGTGCAACATGTGGGTGTGTATGGTAAGCTACGGTGTGAGAATTTGGATCACATAACAAGGACAATTGACAAGAAAAAAGATAATGGTAAGGCTTTGATACCAATTAATATAGAGTGATGTAAGTCATGAAGTGAAGAAAGCGAATCCAATGTAAAGAAGAACCAAAGAGGTGGACAAAAAAGTGGCAAGTAGTCAGTTGAAAAAAAAATTCACTTAAGGGAAGAAAGAAAAGAGTGAAAGAAGAAAGAATATAAAATGCTAGAAGGAAAGAAAAATTCCGAGAAGGGGGACGGAAAAAACCTATAATAATTTATCATGGCATTCATTGATTTATTACAAGGCAAAACTCCCCCTAGTTATAAAAATAAGGTTACCCAAACTACCGAAAATTAATGAAAGGATAATTTAACGTGAAATAAATCTCATAAAATCAAAATCCAATTTTAATGAAAATAAATCCTAAACATTTGTAAAAAAATAATCCAAATTTATTAAGTTGCATAAAAAAATTTCAGTAGGGGTCTAAATATATCGTTACAAACATATTCCAAGTACCAGCACATAAGTGCATATGAATCATGAAAATGTGAAATATAAAAAAAATCATGTCAAAGCTGCATTTATAAGAGAAAAGAGAATTTGTAAAGCAATTAGAATATCAAACCAATTTCATTTACAAATATTGAAGGATATCAAGCAACAAGTATCTCGTCTGGAACCAGCTTTAAGAACAAAACTATCTAATTACAAGAAAAGAACACCTTAGTAGACTTCGCAACCTATATGGGAAACTTACTTCTTTCTGTAACTTAAAACGAGATCAAATCACAGTAGTACCAAATCTTGCAACTAAGGTTGAAGAGAAATCAAGCAAATTAAAGAAAATCAAAAGCAACATAATAAAAATCATGGATTGAGAAACGAAGATTCCAGATTGTCATCATTCGGAATGAAGATGTTTTGAATCAATCTAAATTCACCATCACAAACCAACCGCTCGGCACATGAAAATCTGTATCTAGTAAGCTCAATAGGCTTCTGGTTTATGAGCACACCAAGAACATCGTACTAAATAGATTGCATTCACTGGTTAACAATTTAAAGATATTGACACATAGGACCAACCACCCTTCACACCACAAAATCCATGAATCCATACATGCATGGTCTCCACCGTAAAGAACCATCAAGAATTTTTTTTTTTTTAATATCACTTTTAACATTTTCAAGGATCATGATAACTAATTAAGCAAGTCAACTTCAATCATCAATGGACAATATCAATGGGTAGCAATCTAAATTGTAAAATCCACAAAATTTGGTATCAGCAGAACTGAAAATTGTACCTGCATGGCCACAGGGAAGTCATCACCAAAATCAGGTGGGAAGAACAGATCAGCTTGTTTCTTGGAAAAGCCTGGCTTGCCTGTACATATACCCAAAACTTGAGTGTTTTTTCTATCAAGCGAAATCTATATAGCAGCATAACTGCAGAAGTATATGTCAAAATAGGCAGTAAAACAACTCTTATTGAAAGAGATTAGAGCATAATGCTACAAGGAAAGACGGCCTTAGCAAGAGCTAACAACTCACAAAATGTAAAAAAAAATAAAAAAAAATAATAATAATAATAATAAAACAACTCACAAAATGCAAGAAACTGCTTAAATTTAACTAAAGACAACATGCAAAACTCCATTGCCAATATTAAATGGTGAAAAACAATGATAAACGCAGAAAATCCAGAAAGCAAATTACTCAGAATCGGTGATGTAATCAATTGAAATATGATTCATTAATGGTTTTGACAAAAGTTTATGATGGCTGTCAACCTAATATCAACATCCAATTATACTCCTCCAGGAGTGAAGCCAGAAAAGAACAATATATCAAGCTAAAAGATAGGAGCGTTAGGATAAGCAGGTACCTGGCTGGGCCCCAAGCTCAATCACATGCAACTTTGAAGTTATTTGACCAGCATTGAGGGTCTTTGAGGCGAAACAGATAAGAATCGATGAGTTTTCATTTCCGGCAACCTGTGCAAGAATGACCACCAAGACCAAGTCAACCAAGGGAAACAAATGCTGTCATATGAACAGTAAAAACCTTCCAACACCGAACACAGAGAAACAAAATTGCTCACTTTGAATGAAGCAAATGATGCAGCATGTGCTTCGAGTGCTTGACTTCGTTGCTGATCAACAGAAAAAAGCTGCATGTTTCCTTTCACTAGTTGTGGCCTCTGCAAATTTTTATAAAAAAAAAAAAAAAAAAGGAACGCTTTTAGCTGAGAAGATAGTCATAGCACACGATATGACATCAATTCAATACATGCCAATGGAACCAAAAACCTTGTGCTAACATGTTTAAGCAAAATAATAATAAAAGATATACTGGTAAGTCCTAAATATAAACCATAAATACTGCCACATGACATTGCATGGATGTTCAATAAACAAAGCCTAAATCATCTTATATGTGTTCTGCATGATTTAAAAGAAGCATGATGCCAGCAAACAAGGGCAGGAAGTAAGCTTTGGAAAGAAAATGATGGAAGCAAGAAAATGTTTGCTATTGAAGTTCAAAAATACAAGTGGAATGTTGAAGACTTCAGAGAAAATTCAAATCAGACGGACTGTAAATGTAAGAGATCTGGCAGATGTGAAACGTGTTAAATAGACAGAGAAAATGCTGGGCGGCAAAACTAAAAGAGTGCAATACAGACACGAAATATCCAAACCGGTAATAAACAAGGTGACAAATTAGTCAGGCACAAAAAATTAATCCCAGGGTACCACAATACATAAATAGCTTTCAAACCACATCTCTATGCATTACTGGCTGTATCCCTAGTTTTTTTTCACGGATTTCTAAAAAGAGAGATAAGTTTGTCTAGAATCCAACAGAACAAAGCTTTCCCAGAGCAGTCTTAAGAAGCTTCACCTTTAGACCTCTTCTCTCAATGCAACTAATAATTGAACTAAACCAGTAAACAGCGTTCTTACTAATGTACCTCTGGAGAACCAGGTGCAATGCCAATAACAACTAGCCACTTTTCTGATGGATCACACCGGTAGTTTATAATTTGATTGTTTGTCAAATTAGCTGTCCGGTCAAACATTTTTACTGGCTCAGATTCGCCTGAATCAAATATAACATGCATTATTATCATACTGTCAGAACTGAAGGAAATGCATATACTGGTAGAAGCCATACAGCATAGGGCCATGCTAAACTAGAAATTATACCTTCTATTGGCCAATGATATACGGACGTTTGCGTAACCAACCCCAACATCTTAGGTGTTATCCACTTCCAAAATACAACCTAAAAGTTTCTCAACACAAGAAATAATTTAATTCAGAATGAAGAAGATGAAGTATGTAGAATAACTGCGGATCAGGAATTTATAAAAAAAGATTCTCGCAGAAATCTTTTATCTAAAGCCACTAGCACATTACCTGCTCTGGCATTTGATGTGATTTCATTTTGGCCTTCATCTCAATATTAAATATTTGCAGGTGGTCCTGAGTAGTTCCAGGTAATTGAGCTGCATATTTAACAAGGTTAAATGGTCAACAGGTGGCAACCACAAAAACCAAAACGGAATATCAGAAGGAAAAAGTAAAAAATAAAAGCAAAATCAAATAATCTCCTATTAGTCAAAATTAAGCATAAGAAACACATTCCCTGCATATCAAACTTGTTCATATCCTGAAGATGTGTGTGGATATGATAATTTATTTCTCTCTTTTTTTTCCTAACTTGACACGGAACAACTTATGGTTTCCTAGATGTGCTGAATCATTTTCATAATTAAATTACCATAATATGCATTTAAAGCTATTGCCGCCCTCCAGTCCAAAAAGAAAATGCTACGTGCTTCAAACAAAAAAGAAGAAGAGGAAATTTAAAAGTAGTTTAAATCTTACTGATTGTGCCAAGGGATTGTTTGTTTGCTTGTAAGTAGGGGAGTAATTTATCTGTTTGTTCTGTCTGGTTTTCATATCAGTAAAACCAAATGATTTTAGTCCTAAAATTTAGAAAAGCTAATTGAACAAACTTTTTCAAATCAAATTGAACCGAACAAAACTTTGGGTTGGTCAGTTCAGTTAGAGTATGATTTTGCCCTGTGAAATAAAGAATATCCACAATGATCCTCATGCCACTTGTTTATTATCAAATATTTATTGATAATTAGTGGATTTTATTGATTTAATATTTGAATAAATTAATATAATTCAATTTTTTAGTTTGATCGATTTTACAAAAAATAAAAACCAAACTAAAACATTAAAACCAAATAAAGTCAAAACTATAATCAATAATACAATCAATACTTTAACGCAAAACCGAATAAACCAAATAAGAATGATTTGATTTTATTTTTGGTTTTAACCAAACAATGAATACACCTCCATGTAAAAGTGAGAAGTAAGAAGAGATGGAAGTAAACATATATGAAACCCACAATTATACTCATGTCATACCATCTTTCATTAGTTAGACCAATAAAAATTCTCCTCAAGTAAGAGTATATGACCCTCCCTCCATTTTTATTGGTCTACCTAATCGAACAAGCCCATATTTATACATATATATTTGAAAGTTGTGATACTCTTACATTATATAGAGTAATATATAGTAAAACAATAGCATGCTTATATCATTGTGATGCATACATAATAGCATCCTATATGATATACTCTATGCCATAAATAATGTAATGTAACAATCATAGTATGGAAAAAAATCATTATCATTTATATAATTTTACACTTATAATGGATAAAAATTATTAAAAAAAAAAATTAAGATTCCATTTTTAGTTTATTAATATTTACATAGTATGCATGTCTACATGCATGCTTATACATATATATTAATCAACCAAACAACCCTCATAGAAGTAACATCCAAGATTCCACATCTAGAAGTGGAAATTACTTTTAAATATGAAAATGTCAGGGTCCACTAAGCCCTGATCATGTTATGGAATAACCCAGCTAAGCTTTTATGGCCTCTTGCTTGAATTAGTATAACCATGCATGGATCGATATAATCTTGAACCACTGGACAACCTTCATGACCCTTGTAGTTCTATTAGGTTTAGTGTCGTCTACACTGAGACACTGTGCTTACCCAATGGGGGTTCATTTGCCTAAGTACAAACTTGGTTGATATCTCTATTGGGTTTTAATTGACCCAACCTAGTACTAGTTGATTGGGATAATCCTAACAGTAAATATGCAAATAAATTGAGCTAAGCTAACTCGAGCAGAAGCTTGCTTGAGCTTGAGCTCACTTGCAAAAACCTTGTTTGAGCACAAACTCGAATCGAATATTTGTAGTAATATTCAAGTTCTACTCGTTTAAAAAAATGATTGTTTGAGCTCAATTCGTTAGCTAACTAAATGAGTCTTATCGAGCTTATTAACAAGCAAAACTACTGAGTATCTTATTAGTTAACTAAAAAAACATTATCGAGCCTATTAATGACAAGCCTATCGAGCTAATTAACGAGCAAAACTACTCAATAGCTTATTAATGAGCAACCTATTGAGCTTAAAAATGAGATTTTAATTAAATGAACTATTAATTAAACAAAAAATTTTAGAAAGCATAAACTAGCAGCTTGTGTTTATGAATAGAAGTAATTTTAAATAGAAATGAACAAGACTCCCACATCATCACATATTAAATAAAATAATAATCGAGAATTAAATGAGCATATTATCAAGCATAGATCATATTGCTTAATAAGTTTATTCTCAAGCTTTAAATGATATAGTTCATGATTACAATTAAATCGAACCTAAGGTTGTTCAGGCTTGTTCATTTATTAATTGATTGTTTATAAAAGCATTCAAGCTTATTCAATTAGTTAATTAAATGATTATAAATGAACTCTAACTGAGCTAGGACATGAGTATCTTGATAAGCATATTGGTTCATTTACAACCATGACAAATCCAAAAGGACCAAATAGGCTCAATATGTCAGCTTGAACAAGCCTTGTGACCCAAATACTCTCAATAAACCATGACTTAGTCATATTAAGGGTAAAGTCAATTTAAAGCCCTATGATGATGGTATTTCCTTTGCCACATGGAGACAATACATTCTTTCTGCTTTGTCGGCCCTAGAGCGAACATCTCCTCTATGCGGTAGAGGAGATATCAATGACTAACATACTTCATTCAATCATTTTCAAATCAAGCATCCCATTAATCCACACCCCACAAACCTAATGGGCTCAATTGAGCAGAAGTTGACCTACTTAGCTTAAGTGAGTCCAGAGAGATCAACTGACCTTCTTAACTAAATGGCTTGGTCAATTAACCCTTCATTAAAGGGGTACATGCATTTAATCGGGCTATTTTTACCACATAAACTACTCAACTTGGCTCAATTTTCAGCCCCATGCATCCAATTGCACTGTTGAAGCCCCAATCGACACAGTAAATTCGTTCCAAGTCAATTTGGCCAAACTTTCTCTACTCAAGCCTAATTGATCATGGCATTGGCCCAAGCCTTGGTCAAAGTTAAAAGGTTTCAAAATAAGTTAGAAATACTTCGGCCCCTCTATTTTGACCCAATCTATTAATTAAAACTAATCAATTCATTAAACTTGGATTTAGATCTTGATCGAGCCATAATGAGGTCCTTTGATTCAAATATAACAAATTAACTCGACCTTGGACCCATTCACGAACCCAATTACACTTTGGTTTTACTCAAATATGCGAGGCATATCAAGTTAGCCCTCTTAAATTGAGCTTCATAGTGAATTCAATCAAATTCTAAGGACTAAACTTGTGTCAAATATAAGTTCTTGATCAAACTAGCCTAATGTGGGCCCTGCTCAATATCGAGTTGAATTGGTCTTGTAATTAAGCCCAACTTGAGCTCAAATAAATCTATGGGTTGCTTGAGCTCAATCCTAAAACTTAGGTTTGACCATAAGCCTAATTCCTGTTTGGGATTTAGCAAGTGCCCAAATCACACCTCATGAGCTTTGGACTCAATTGATCTATAGCCCTTTTTTATCCTCCCATATGCACAAGTCATCCTGATAATTGGCTTGCTTTTTATAACCATGTTGCCTCTTTTTTGTAAACTTGTCTAAATATAAGTGTAAGAAGAGCAAGTGTAGAATCATGAGTGCTTGTTCTTTGGTCATGTTATTATGATTTGATTTTAACAAATTTAGATTTATGGACAACTCGTCCTGCTTCTCTTTTAGTGGCTTCATAGTAAGTGTCATATATTAAGAGACCAAGAAAAAAATAATGTAAGAATGATGCAAGGGTGCAATGTGTGAAAGTGGTAAAATACATGCAAACTATACAACATTATCTAAAATCACAAAAAAAAAAAAATTAAAGTGCATTAATTAGCATACTACCACTAAGATATGAAAACTTTGAACTATGTTGATATGCAAGTATCACGTGGTAAGGTTGAATCATTGAATCCTAAATATATCTAATGATATGCATGGGTTCTAATATAATTATTGAGATGAAGGAAGAGTACTAAAAACCATGAATAAGGTCAAGTGAATAAGAAGCTAATGAGTATCAAAATCAAATTCTAAAGTCAAAACCATTAACAAGCTGAACAACAACATAATAACAAAAACAAAGAAAATCAGAACTAAAAAATAAAGTGCAGTTAGGACAATAGGGCCTATAATGTTTTAAGAGGCAAATCAGAGAGATTACAATTGTTCTTTGTGACATCACAAGTTCTCATAAGCTGTAGATTTATATAACGAAACCTACCAAAAAGCCATTAATGACATGGAAAAGGTTTGATTCATGATTCAAGCAAAAGAGAGGTAATTGACTACCTCAACCAAATAAAGAAATAACCCTCATTAACCCTCAAAAAGCATTTGGATCTAATAGAAGTGGGGCTTGGGACCCATAATCAACAAATGCTGGAAATAACATCACAGGTTGGCACGGTAGGGACCAAAAGTACAAAGAAGGAAACAACTAAGTGCACACAACGATTGAATGTACAAGTATGCAAATAAGTATTGTTGCAACTTCACCGAAGTGTAGGAGCTAGGCAGTAGCAATAATGATGTGCAATAGCTAGGCAAAAAACAACAACTTAATATTGGATTACAAGCATTCAATATGAATATTCAACATTTCTTGATTCATTAATAAGTTAACTTCACCAAAAGTGATGTTCTCACAATACAAAAACATATTATGAGACAATAATTTGAATTATTCCATTTTTTATTTTTTTCTTCAAGCAATCAGTGGAACAATAAATATATTTTCCATTAGAATAGGGAGGTTTAGTTTCCATTACACAGTTTCCTTTACACTAAAAACCTAACAAATAAGCATAACGAAGTGAAAAACACTATGTTAGTCATGGTAGGATCCTGATTCTTGAATCAAAGGATTCCTTTGGCAATTTGTTAATGTTTTTTAGTCTAGTGTGAAGTCCTAAATGCTCTCACAAAGATGGACGAGCAAAACTAAGTGTGTTGCCAATGCTTATGAAGCAATAAAGAAGGTGCAAATGCAATCTACCACTTTTCATCACACATTTCTAGCATATTTCTAGAAAAAAGAACATTGAGATTCATTAGGTTCAAAATAACAAAATGTTATTACACAATATGGCCCAAGTATAGAAGGCTAATTAGTGGATGGGGTTCAAAAGTTAAAAAGATTGACTAAAGAAGGATTTGTTTGCCCATAATAAAATGCCTTCTGCATGCATGCATCATAATCTTTCCTTTCTATGTTGATGAATGCATGGAGGATTGCTCATTGAGAGATTAAAAAACTGCAAGACAATTGAGTAGAGTTATATCAAACTAGCTACAACAAAAACTAGCATGAGAATCAAGAGATAATACATAACCAAAAAAAAAGAATTTAAGTGTTTCGATCTTGTGAGATACATACCCTATCACATAAGGAAAGGAAAAAAAAGAGTACAAATGTCCTGAGGACCTGAGGTGGTTTCCCCCAGGGGAAGAAATGTTGAGAAGATTATTGAAAGATGGAAACTAAGAAGATATTCCTTGCGACTTGCGAGATGGTTATTCTCATGCCAAGGATCCTCTCTTCTCATCTCACCCTCCAACACACTCCTATATAATAGATGTTTCTCATGCCAAGGATCCGCTCTTATTCACCTCAACCTTCAACACACTTCTATAAAATAGATGTTTTTATAATAACTCGAAAAAGTGGGGTTACATGATTTAATTGCATCATTTGATGATCATTGCTTATGGATCATTGTGTTTATTTAATGAGCAAATGCCATTAACAATTGTTCTGATGAGATAATGTTCATTTGTTGAAGATTGTGTTATCGAGCTAATTTTTTGGGAAATCCAAATGGTGTTCTTTGGGTAATTCAAGGCACCTTATCGTGTCCTCATAAGAGATAACTAGATTCAACAAATGACAAATTATAGAGCATGATCCATTTAAATTCAATTGTGGCCATCCGAATTGAATTTTAAGAATGAACAACATTTTTAGCTTAATACTGCTATGATTAACTTGTCATGAAAAGTTAAAGTAAATATATAAGATGTGGTAAAAGTTTTCATCTTTTTAAATTATGGGTGTACATATGACCAAACAACATAAAAAAGAATTAGGTTGTATTGAGTTCCGGTGAGGAATGATTAACTAGATTATCCACAGTCATAATTTGAGCATCAAATCATGACGAGATTAAAGGGACCAACATCGTTGGAATTTTGATAGTTAGATCTCTTAATAGAGATGACTGTGATGATGAATCTCATATTACACCATTGAGAATTAAGAATAAGCCAATTGGCATCCATAATTGAAGACGAATCATCAATTTAATGCATGGTAATGATTAGGAAATAAAATATGGCGAATTGAATGGCAATAAAGACCATAGAATATGATGTGAAACCACATAAGAATTGCACATAGAAATTTATAATGATTGAATTAGGCGTTGCAACTTAAACTTAATGTTTCACTTTGAAAAGATTTTAAGAATTTAAAATTGTTTAAATTGAGATGGCAAGTAACCACACAATAGAAGAGAAGAGATAAAAAAAATATAAAGTTATAACAAAAACAAGTAGTGCAACAAACAAACAATCCACCACGTAACAAAGAGAGAATTCATCTCGAGCTTCCTTCACTCACACTCTTTAAGGATTAGTGGAAGAAGAATCGCCACAATCCGGAAGATGCCACCACGAAGGAGAGGAAGCCGGGGTAGAGATCCAACGAAAGTTAGCCGAAGGAGGGGCTATGTGTAGATGACCGGTGATCCACCAACATTCGGAGGGAAGATGCTCGACTTCTCATCTTGCAAGAGGGCTCATGGGATGAGAGGAATTCCAAGAGTTTGTGCAAGCAAGAGGGCCGGCCAAGTGCGGAGGGAATTAGGGTTTGTGGAGTCTAGGTTTGGGGTTATGGAAAGAGCATCAAATATGAAATTAATTACAAATTTAATTAAATGAAGAGGGAAAAGAATTTGAAATTCAAATTCAACTTCAAATATGGGTTAGGAGAATTAGGGTTATTAAATCATCTTTAAAATTAATTACCAAGGAAATTAATAGAATTAATTGAGGGTGGAGGGAATGATTAGAATTCAAATTTTGAATTCAAAATTTGGGCATAAGGGGGGCCGGCGGTATGGATGAGGGTGGGGGGAATTTGGAGGGGAATTAATGCCTCATAATTCCTTGGTTCACTTTAGGGAAGAGAATAAATAATTAAAATCTAATTTAATATTAAATTATACTCAAATTGAAAATTTTTCTAATTTGAAAAGACTAATTTAGGAAAGTATTTGAAATCTAAATTTGAATTTTAAATTGGATTAAATTCTCTCCTGAAATAAGTGGGCTAATTAATGTAATTGTTAATGATGATTAAAATCATCATCAAGAAGGCAATGTTGAGGTGGCCGGCGGTGGAGTAAGGGGATGGGGGGATTGGTGGTGTGAAAGTTGATCAATTGGCGGGGGAGGGGCCGGGGGCTAGAGGGTGGCCGACAGGTGGTTGGTGGGGTGGAGATTGAATTAATCAGATCCACGATTTGAGCACTTTCCTAATATGGATTATGTCAATTTAATTCAAAATTTGAATTTGAAATAAAATTTTGAATGGGAGTTCCCTCCTAATCTTCATGCTCCACTTTTGGAAAGAGACAAGATAATCAATTTTAGATCCATGGGAGGGGAAAGCCGGCGGAGGGAAGGTGGAGGAAGAGTAATTCGGCGTTTTTGGTTAGCTTGGAGAGGGTGGCCGATGATGGAAGCCAAGGAAGGAGGAAGAAGAAAATACTACGAGTACTAACCGCGAGTCCCGGAATCCACCGGCGGCTAACGGGTGATGTGTGGCCCTCTCCTAGGGTTTCTCCTCTCACGAACTCACAAAAAGATCAAGAACAATAAAGCTGAATTTTCATTAGCAATCATTCATCATCCAAATACAAGACCAAGGACCTAATATATAGTCCTGATAGAGAAAGAAAAAAAATGACTAAAATGCCCATAGGGCTACAACTCAACTCAATACACAAGCAAGGGTACAATGTAAATAAAGAAAATATGAACTAATACATAAAATATCAAATATATACGCTCCTCATCGTAGCCGTCGATCTACGATGCTTCCAGCGGTAGACATTCCGGAATCTCCTACTGTTGTCCTCATCAGAATATGCATAACCAGCCAATATTATTGTACAATCAACTAAAGATAGAGATGAATTTTAAAATTTACATTCATTCTTGATTAGTTTGCATTTTGAATTTCAAAATTAGAGTTTTCTTCTTTTGTGGAGGTAATTTAGAAATGTTAAATAGATTTGAATTAAATTCATGCTCTCTCTCTCTCTTCTAGCCACAAGTCCTAACTCCAAACTCTTAAAATTTGCCATCCAAAAGCCACCACTCTAAAAGTGCAAGCACCCCACTAGCCAGCTCTCCTTTGTCCTTTATCTCAATTGTCATAACCTATAGTCACAAAGTAAACACAATAACCAACATTGACCATCTTCCTATTCTTGTACATGCAAGAAACAAATAGGAAGCATTTTAGATTTATAAATTCAAGAATCCAAAATCAAACAAAATAAGACATCTTGATGTTCAACAAAGGGAAGAGAACTAGATTGTTGTACACAGTCAGCTATAACATGTTGTACAAGAAGCAAAAAATAAAAATCAGAGAGTGAACATGTCGTGAACAAGTAGACCAACAACAATGAGAGAAGTCTTCTTCAACAAAAACTCAATTCAGATATTTGTATCTTGATTCATGGATCATTAAGGCTCCTAAAGAAAAATTCTTAGACTATTTTCATATTCCATTCTAACATCTCATTATAGACTTATAGCTTGGCATTACGAGATTAGCATCTAATCAAGTTGTTATAAGAATCCCATTCCTTAGTGCATTAAAAGAGAAGATATCAAGATTATAGAGAACTTTTTTTTTTCTTTTAGATACTTGCAAAAAATCAAGAAAGAAGAGGAACAAAATGAAATAGTTAATAATATCCACCCCCTACATACAGATTGACCAAATTGAGACTTATTTCACCTTATATGGGTACAACACTCATTTGCTTTTACCCGACTGAAACTTAACCATTATGCTTTTGTGAGGTAGAATGCTCCTCTAAAAATGCTTGGTTATCAAGAGGTAATTTAAGGATAATTTAATAGGTTGATTCACAATGAGCTATATCCCATAGGTTATATGGTAGATCAATGGAAGAAGTGGTGCAACCTGAGGTAAAGCCGAGGACATTCTATGCATGATTACAAGACAAGGTTTACTTTAGGTATACGCAATCACTTTGGGAGCAAATCCTGGGAGCATACAAACATTGATGAAGAACACATCAAAGCCTCACTCTCAAATGGAAAATGAACTCACCTGCTCTCAAACACTGATCTTAATTAGCCTCATATAATAGCAATGATAGTAGAGTGAATAAAGAAAGCAAGATGGGAGAAGATCAAAGAATAATTCGGTTATTTTTCTCCAAAGTAAGATTTAAGAAAAAAGGCAGGCAATGCACCAAAGCCCGCCCCTTCCCTGAAGCAAATGCCTATGTGAAGTTCAATAACCATTATCAGATACTTGGCTTGAAAGGAATACTATTGGAAGTTGCACCATGAACACTTCCTTGAAAAATTGAAAAAAAAATTATGGGAAAGAAATATCAAATATTGTTGTAGTGGAGAATACCAAGTTGATCTCTATCTCCAATGAAAATATCGAAGGATACAAGGATTGGGTCATCTTCCAATGCAAACACATGAGTTATTCACTTTGACAATACAAGTTAAGCATGAGTTGATCAACACCGCCATTAATAATGACAGTCAAAAGAACCTCATTTTATCAATTCGAGGACAGAGGGTCAGACACCATATCCAATCCAAGCACTGATACTTTGGTCTTGATCTAGAAGGTATAGATGAAGATTACTCATCAATTTCAAATAAAATTCACAATCACAAAAGAACAACATCAACAAGATATTTTGTGAGGTAGTTCCCCTGAACATCTGTGAGGTCATCATTGGTAGTTCATACATTCATGATAGAAGGAAGGCAATGCAACATCAACAATCTTACATTCTTACCCATGCCAATTCAAAAAAGATAGAAAGACCTTCCTGCTAAAGACTATAACATCCCATTGTGGGCATGGTAACATCATACCAAGCAAGGAAGATTTTCAATGATGGCCAAAAATTTCTGATAAATTCAAGAAGATAGGAGAAGCCTTACCCTGTGGGCATTGGGGCAAGCTTGGTGGCGTGCACATGCAGAAGTTGATTTAGGAGCTTGATTGACTCTTCAAGGTGGTCAAAGAGCAGTACAATGAGCACGACGTCCACCTCCTGTTAAAAAATGAAAAAAATGACGGGTGTTGTTCGTATTTCCTATTCATTTACGCAACCCGCTCGTATTTCCTATTAATTTTTGCGGCCGTGAGGGCTTAAGCATTTCCGCGATCAGAGCTTCGAGTTAGGCTTTTCCATTTCCGCAAGCGGCCTTGCGTATTCTTCATTGTCATTGAAGGAGCAACACACGGGAAGCCAACAGAGCAGTGAAGCCAATGGGCAGTGAAGATACATCCTTCGTCGACACAAGCAATGGAGCTGACGGGCGCATACTTCGTTTCTTCATTTTAGCGTGAAACCAACAAGGCGACACGTGCAATGAAGCCCATGAGACGAATTGAGCAGAAGGCGATGGAGGAACACGCGAGCTGCTAGACTACTGAACGAGCCCGTGCCTTTCTTCGTTTTCACGTGAAGGTTCGTTTTTTTCATCTTCTCCGTCGTCCTTCCCATAGAATTTTTTTTAATAGCTTTTATTTTCCTATAGAGATTTTTAGTTTATTTTCCTGTCTCCTCATTTCTGAAAAACAAATATTAGTTCACTACTTCACTTTTACATGAAAATGTTAAAAATGCAGAGAGGAACAATATTTAATGAACTTCTTCTCTCTTCTCATTTCTAAGTAAAAGAGAAATGAAAATAACATATTTGCTTTCCTTTACCTCTCAACATTAGATTCAAAAAAATTTTCTGAAAAAGGATTTCTATGGCCCTTCCAATGCTCTCTGGTTTAAGCAATTAAGAACATATTTTTGGTACAACTCCTCTGATTATTAAGCTTTTCTCATCTCCTATTTGTATCATGAAAATGCCCTTTTATTCCATCCTAATTAATTATCATTCATCATTATTCTTAAAAATAAGCAATTTAACAGGAGTTTATCAAATATTTTCATGCTTGAAATTTGATTGACATCTCCAACTAGAGATCACAGATATTTCTAATTTTTTACTAAGAAAACATGTGTAATATGATATGTAGGATTATGTGCCCTTTTAATCTCTTTTTTGTGTGATAAAAAGTTGATTCATTTTCTTACTAATTAAAACTCATCCTTATTCTAAAATATATGAACATCACCATAATAAGCCTCTAAATTTTGGTTGAGAAAATCTACCAAATTATTTGAATTTATAAATTATATTGTCATATTTGTGCCATACCCGTATCCTGTATTTTTAAGAATTGACGTGTCCCGTATCCGTATCGTGTTGTATCCGTGTCGTCGTATCTGTATCGGTGCAACATAGGTTTCGGCCAAAAGAATCTCGATCGACTCTACGTTGGGGTTGGCAATCGGAACCATCGGTGGAGTTTTGGATTGCATCTTCATGAGCTACCTTATCATCTCCACCCATCCAAATCAGTTTTCCATAGATGAAAATCTTTCTTCCATGGTTGAGAACTTCTCCTCGACGTCGAATTTGAATTGCTCCATCTGGCCTTCCAATGCATCCACCTTCTTTGTTGCTATCTCTCCAAATACCTCTCTCTGAAACTAATTTGATGCAGCTTAGAAGTAAAAAACAGCAAGATAACACGTAGAAAATTGTAGGAACACGAAGATAGGAACTAATTTTTTATTATCACTTCACAAGAAAGAAAGATACAATGATCTACAATTCGAGAGGTAGATCGGCTATCCCATAAACCCTAAATGTCAATAAGAAACTCACAAAAAAAGTTACAGCAAAAAAATAAGTTGCATACTACAAAATAACAACATAATTACCCTTATATAGGCTCCCCTAATTCCCTCACAATTCAATCCTCTATCACTAAATAATTCTCTCTTAGATTTTGAATTCAAATTAGATATCTTGTCCTAAATAATTTCCTCTCAATTGTAATTAAAACTTCCCAAAATAACTTCCCCTTAATTCCTCCTTTTTACATAATGAATAATAGCTTTACTAGGCCCCACAAAGGGGGCTGAAACTCCCTCCCTGTTCCCGCTGGGTCAGATTCCTCTGAACCAGGCGACTGACTCCTGCCCATAATTGGGGTGGGCGTAATAGGTTCCACTTAATCCATTGTGAATGGTTGAAAGTGCATAATGATCATGGCTCATCCCTCTCTAAACTAAGACATCAAAACTTTTGTTTAGTTTTTGACTTGCTTGTGTTATCTACCAATTGAGAGGCATATAATGTCTACTTGCAATAGTTGTCTTGATTGATTTTGAAAGTGTCTCCAAAGGTTCATTTCTATTTGAATTGATTTGTCTCACCAAGAGCACCAAATTTGAATTTCAAAAGTCTTCATCCATTTGGATAAACGAGTGGATTATTGCTAGTTCCAAGTTTGAAGAAATGCAAGATGATTGAAAGAAGTTATTCAAAATTGCGTAGAGCAAAAACTAGCACAAGTATTAAGAAATAATGCATATAAAGACAAGAATTTAAGTGGTTTAGTCTTATAGTTTACATCCCCAATACAGAGAGGTGAATAATACTCTAAGCTCTCAAAGAAAAAAAAATTATGAGTGCCCTATGGATTAGTTCTCTCAAGAGAAAAAAATATCAAGAAGAAAACCAAAAGAGGATAATTGAGAAGACATTCCTTATGAGTTGGTTATGCAATTGCAATAACAAGCCTAGCTAAACTTATAACTACAACAAAGCTAATTAGAATATTTACTATTGCAAAGAGTTATGTTCAAGCAGCCTGTAAGTATACAAGAGATCTTTTTTGTCAAGCACTCAAGCTTACATAAAAGAGTCCATCAACGAAACAAATATACTTGGAATCCATAATGGATTCCATAACAAGCATACCCCTAGAGATCTGGTCATGCATTATGAACATATTGATAGTTCTATGAGTGCCTCACCAATGATAGTTTTAAAGATTTTAAAGTTTTAATATTTATAATAGTGGACATATTGATAGTCTAGTGGACTTGAGAATGATGCAAAATTAAAATAAAATGCTCATTTGATAACACATTGCAAGAAACCAAGAGGTATGTTGGTTAGATGTATGTTGGTTAGATGGTGTGGAAATATATCTAAATATTGGTGAAATGAAATATATGAGGTAAAATCTAGATAAATTAATCAATGCCTAAGAAGACTCAAACAAATAAAATATATGAACCAATTAGGTTAGATGCTTCAAAATTTAATTAAAACGAGCAATATGGGTAATATAAGGATTCAAGGTTCAAGATGCAATTCTAGAAAGAAGAGATAAAAGCCTCACAAGTAAAAGGGTAAAATCTTCCCAAAAAATAATAATCAGCTACAATAGTTCTTTAACATGTTCAAATGTATTTTAGTATTGTTTTACATCCTGTTTTACTACAAAGCATTATCTCAAACGATGAGCACATGTTCTCGTGCAAGTATAGAACTTGAGATAATGAATTAAAGTAAGAATCAGATAGAACTCCGATGAAAATAGGCAACTTTATGGATGAATACAACAACAACAACAACATCAAGCCTTTGTCCCACTATGTGGGGTCGGCTACATAAATGCTATATAATTAAAAAAAATAAATCAAGAGATGCAGTGGATGTTATCAAATTCTACGTATAAACAACATAGTAAAATTATATCCGGATCCCACCCAAATCTTTTCATTGATATTCACAAAAAGGGGAAATTATTGATGTTCAGCTGATCAGATGCACAAAATACAAAGCCGACTAGTAAATTAAGGCACTCAACCAGCAAAAAAAGCATGACCTTCTATCTCCCAAATAAAAGATAGAAATTGTTGCAAATAGTTATAAAAATCATCATCCCAAAAATTTATCAGTTCTAAATGAGAAATGAATAGCTATAACCTTTTAGGGCAAGAATCCTGCTGTTAGGATTCATTAGAGCCGAGTCTGCAGTAATCGGCCTCCTCAAGGGCTGCATAGGCATGCTCATATCAATAATCACAACGCTATTCTGCGGAGAGGTCTCCCGAACGCATATATATTTATCCGATTCCATAGTCACATGTGTAAACGTAATGAATTGTGGATTGATGCCAACGCTGGGAAGCTGCAAACAAAAGACCCGTAAGAAAACCCTAGTCATCTAAACAAAACATCCTTAACACTTCCGAACACAAAACATCCCAGCAAAGAGCGATCGATATCTCAATAGATCTAAGGGATTCTTCCAGTGGCACGAATTTTAGATCCATGCCAGCGGCAACAAGCCTAATCCGATTACCTCCGACTCCATTCTATTTGCATATGAAAGAGCGCACGCGATGGAGACGAAGGGATGGGTTAAAAGCTCACCGTTAGGGCCTCCCGCATGGTAATCGGGGCGTTGGCCGCAGCCATGGTGATGGGATCGGCGGGCAGGTACGTTTAGATCTCCGGCGAATGATCTAGGTGGGGTCAAGCCTTCCGGATCTTCCAAGAAGAAGAAAACATAAGAGGTAGGGAGAGGCGAGGCGAGGCGAAGTTGTGGAAGCCAGATCTTAGGAAGACGGCAAAATATATGAGAGAGAGAGAGAGAGAGAGAGAGAGAGAGAGAGAGAGCAAGTGACCTCTCCGCTCTCTCGTAGTCTCGTTGCTCGACGTCAATTCGCGAAATGAATCGTCAGCAGTAATAGACGAGAGAATGAGAGATTTGAATGATCAGACGGTGTATATTGTTCACGAATCACGACGCAATCGCATCTGACTATCTGACTGCAAAATGTGGGAATATATTTCTTCCAAAGAAAAAGAAATGGTATAGAGAAATGGAAATTATTTTGACTGGGGTCCACCCGATTCATTATAATTATTTTAAATTACTTTTTAATTAATTATGAACATAAATATAAATATATGTATTATGTTCTACTTGTGGTTTATCAAATAACTCATCTTATACAAATGATTATGATCAAAGAATCTACCCCAATGGATGAATAAAGCTAACAATTGATCCTAACCCCTATTACTATCAATGAAGTCGACCTTAATGACTATTCAATGAAGGATGATTTCTTAAAATGAACTAATGATTGATTGCTCGTTCATCTGAATATCAAGTCAATAACTTCTTCAAAGATTGAAAGACGACTTTATCAAGTTGAACCTTCTGATTAGGCTACACAATATTATATTTTCTCTTATTTTTGTGTAGTTGTGTATGTTGCAAGTGTTGTAATGCTCAAGCCTCAACCTCAATCTATAAATAGATGGTCAAGATGTGAGATTAGTTTATATAGCTTCATTCAATTGATTATATATGACATAAATTTTTTTATCCAAGCCTATTTTGGTGAAACGCCAAAGCTTATTACTCTACTTTCTCTTTTTACTTCATTATTCTCATTTTCACTCTATAGTATCAGTATGGATGTGTGAGATTCATGGATAATTCTATATTTAATATTCCAAAAGGTGCAATAAGCAAGAAGTATGCCAATAATTGAAAGATGAGTACTATGTAAAGCATTAAACCTTCAAATAAGAGATGAAGAATCTGTCAATATTGTATGGAGGAGAATTTTTCAAGCTAGAATCTTGGCCTCTATTCCAGTAGTTGACGAAACTTATTGCCCAACAATGAGGATTCATCTTTGACTCCTTTTCATGCAAAAAGAAAATCAAGAAGAGGAGTTCATTTGTCAATACCTTCTCGAGGAAGATTGTTGAAGCTAAGCCTCCAACAAAATTTAGAATCCTCGTCTAAATTTGTAAAAAGAATGATAAATCTTATTGACCATGTCACCTTCTTTGAGTCAACTATATCTCTTGGATATCAATGTTGCATTGAAATATAGGCTCTTCTTCTCTACCTTCAACGAATTGCCACCGAGGTGGTTACCACATATGCCACTCTGTGTCAATACTTCATTCACCAAACTAAAAAAATTAGTCATTATGTAATTCACTAATGTGCGAAGGCTATTGTAAAACTCTCTAAGTCTTACAATGAATGAGGCAAGAACAGAATGATTTATTAAGGAGTTTTATTGCTCAATTTTAAAAGGAGGTGCTTGCTATGAAGGATTTGGAGCTAGTTATTGCTTAAACTGCTATCATTTAAGGGTTACAAGGGGAGCCTTTTTGGTATGCACTTGCCCTACACAATCAAATATATTTAACGAATTGCCTAAACTCAAACAAACACATAAATGTTGAAAAAATAAAATATGGAGGCTTGTGCATCTGTGGCATCCAATAGAAATTATAGAATCCACATGGAAGGAAAATATAAGTGATTTTCCAAATACTACAATAGTCACCCTAGGATTCGAGAAGCTAAGAGAAGAAATTATAATGATCAGAGGAGATTCTTCCAACATCCAACAACTCGTCCTTATGATGGAAAAGTATGTAATGAAGAACAATGCAATGGATATTATGTTGGAAGGCAATTGCAACGTCATATTTTTCGTTACCAGTTGTGAATCCATTGAGAGTCTATATGGTTGAATTAATTGAGACCATTCAAAATGAATACTTCTTCAAAATGTTCACACACATGAGATCCAGTGGTTTCCTGTATGACCAATTAAAGTACTACACCAACCATTGTGACCACACCCACAACACTAAGAATTGTATGCACTGACTGATTCTAGTCAAGGTACTCATTAAAGTAAGAAAACTTAAAGATCTTATTCATATTGTTGCACGACAAATACTAGGGAAGGCGCCAATGAAGGAGACATGTAATGAACCAATCATGGCATAAGTAACCCACATCACTATAGTGGTTCTTGTTATCCATGGAGGATTTGGTGAGGAGATTTATCATCAAGAAAGCCTCAAACATCTTAGTTAAAAAGAGATAAACTCAATGAGTTCATAATGGCACCTACTATTGAGTTGCCCAAATCATGTTTAGTGATGTCATTCAACTTATAAATGACAATTCATACAATGTTGCAGTAGTTATTACAACACTCATGGCCAATTATAAGGTTGGCAACATCATCATAGAGATGAAAAACTCGAAGAGCATTATATTCAATTGGGGTGTCAATATATGACACGACCCAAAAACTCAACTCATACCTGATCTAAAAATTTTATGATTGGATTGATTTATTGACCTGGTTGACATACCAGGTCATGTTTGTTAATCTGGAAACTCGAAAATAGTTAATTTAACCCGAAAACATCTCGTGTCACGTCCTAGACTTTTTGTTATCTTTTATTATATAACAATTAGGGCTATCTAATTTCATTTATCATTAATAAACATTAAAAATAAATTTTATAATTCAAAATATCAACACATGTTTATATTTATTGACCCAAAAAATAAATCATATATAAATATAATACTCGGTAATCATATAATCATAATATACCATTCAATTACTTAGTATAAAAGAATAATTAAAATAACAAGAAATAGAACCTGAGAAATTTTGATAGTTTTCACACTCCAAACTTCTTCCCTGACATGAAATTATTTAACTCATATAATAAACAACATAGCAACTCACTAAAAAATTATAATTGAATTCAAAGCACAGTAAATAAGCAATATGCATGTAATAAGTCAATTCATAATAGTAATAGTCATATGATTAAGAATTAGTGAATAAATAATAAAACTCACATGCAATAGTAGTAGAATTTATAAATAATAAAATAATATGGTACGAAAGCTAGTAAAACTACACAATGGAGAAATTAGTAAATCAATATAGATGTCAAATCGATAAAATAGTCATCATATTATATCAGAACTATCAATCAGTAAATAAATCATATAAAGAAGTAAAATAAAATCATCGATAAAGACTGTCATAATAATATCAATGCAATAAAACTCTAAAATGATTTATACATGTTATTCATCCATTATATATCAGTATAAATATAGTATCATAATCACATATTTAGTATAATTCAATTAGTAAACAATGCAGTGAATCAATAACAGTGGTGATGCAACAATAATATACCAGTAGTAGCATCAGTAACCATATATATAATAGGGTTGGTCAGTAAAAATATAGATAATATTAGTGGTGTCCGTATTAACATCAGTAAAATCAGTTACTGTATCAGTAAAATAGTATAAAAAAGTAAATATGTACATTAATAGGAATAATGCTTCAATAATATGCAATTTAGTACTCACACTAAACAAGTAAAAAGTCTCAACTTAATCAATATTTTTTCAGTACAATATCAATATCAATAAACCATTAGCTTAATAAACAAACTTGTCACTATTTGTCCGTTAACACAATAAAAACTCCTTATAACTCCCACTGATATATAAAATAATATCAAACCATCATATTAAAAGAAAAGTTTGTTGACCCATTATCATGTACAAGTTAATCAATATTCAACCTATAAGTCAAGCAGTCTTTACTTGTCTTCCCCCCCCACACACATTATTATAACAATACTATAATATTAATAATGATTAACTATTACTCAATTACATACACATTTATTTTCAATGCATTACATTAAATAAAGCACAATTGGGCTTAATTTAGAAAGTGTCAAAATGTTTAAATGATAGGCAACATAAAATCCTATTAAACAGACATTTATATATTTTGAAATTAACCAAATTATCAAAGATTGAATATACAAATATTTTGACGCTTTAATTGAGCTAAAATACTATTTTAAGATGTTAAAATAAAATTTTGAATATGTAAAAACTATTAATTTTTTAAAAATCACTTAATGAAAAATCTCAAATTAATAAATACTCAAAACATTTATGATCTCAATCTCTATAAAAAGTTACACAGTTAGAGTTTTACTAATACAAAAGTATCCTCATTTTTCACTAACGAAAATATAAAATTGATTAAAAATATATCAAAAATAGCAAATTATTGAAATTAGAAATATGATTAACAAATTCTAACAATAAGATAAGCAAACCTCCTAACAGGAGCCAACGGAAGAAAATCACTCTATGGCCTCCAAATCTTAAGTTATCTTTTCTCCCTCCTCTAATTTCTCTCTAATTCTTTTTTTATTTCATTCTACGTGAGCTAGCCGAATGAAATGAAAGGGAATAAAAAGTTACACAGTGTAGTGAAAAATATTTAGAAAAAAATAATAATATAATCATATAATTTATTCAATTTTTTTGTATAAAACTCATATAAATATTTTTGGGGCTTAAATATTATCATAAAATATCCATAAAACAACATATTTTACTTAAATGTTTTGATGAAATCAGTTTACAAAATGGATATCTGACGGTCTGAAAATCCCACTTATATCGATATATGTCAATTTCTTAAGGATTTGCACAAATGTAAAAAAAAATGAAAAAATTAGTGTAATTAAAGAACTATAAATAATATATATATATATATATATATATATGAAGATGATTTGTAATTTAGACTTATAATGACTCTTAAATTTTTTTTAACATGATCAAAATACGAGCTATTATATCTTCCCTAGCTCACACGTCGCATTTGTGACATGTGTCGGTGTCGTGCTAGCACCTGCACTCGCACTCACCCGCTCACGGCTTACCCTTGTGTCCTACACTACAGGAAAGCAGCTCATTTCCGACATAATTACCGGCGGATTTTCCGGCGGATTTCCGACGAAAATTTTCCAACGATTTTCCGACAAATTTTCTGACTGGTTTTCCGACGGATTTTTTTCCAAGGACATTTCCGGCGAACTTTCCGGTGGATTTCCGACATAAATTAAAAAATTAAGTTATATTGTAATAACTTATTGTCAAATTATGTTAAATAATTTTAACTTTGTTTGTTAAATTAAATTAACTGATTTAATAATTAATAAGTAATAGGTTAAATAAATAAAAAGTAACTACTATTACAGTTTTTGTTTTATGACTATATGGCAGAAGGCGCGGCATCATTTGTGCGAGGAGAGATGGGCGGGGTTCGAACCCCGCCGAAGGCGGCAGTCAGGCCACGCGCGGTTCACGAGCAGGAGGTCGGGTCGTGGCGGTTGGAATGCGGACGGGGCGGTTTGGGCTGGCTGGGGGATCTGGGGTGGGGCGGATGGGGAAGCAGTCGGCCGGAAATGAAATTTTTTTTGACATTCCAGCGCTTTAAAAATCCGACTGAAATATTTTTTCAGCGGAAAATCCATCAGAAATTTGCCGAAAATGTTTCTGGCGAATTAATCTGCGCTGGAAGTTCTTTTTCGACGCGCCTGAAACCGGCGCAAATTTTTTCACCGGGAATCCGCCTGAAATGCAATTTTATGACGGATTTTGGCCATTTTTCGACGAAAATGGACGCCGGAAAATGACGTTTTTCATGTAGTGCTAGTCCCCTCATCTGCTCGCAGCCTTTCCCTTGCTCTTGCTCGATGCTCGCCTACTTGCACTCAAGAGGTAGCGGGTCTTGTCAAATCAGGTTAGAGGCGGGCCAAGATTGAGTTTGGATTTGTGACCCATTTAAATAATCGAGTTGGGTTAGTTGAAGGTGGGTCAATTTTTGGTTGGATTCGAACCCGACCTAAAAACTTATTTTGACACCCCTTATATTCAAGAGTTTTTCTGAGAAGATAAATTATTTAGCTTCTTGCTTGGTGCCACCTTTGATCCTCTCTTAAGCCTGCGTGGGGAGAGCATATAGACAAATGGGGTCATCACCTTCTCAATTATATGGGGAGGGAGAAAGTAAGTTTATTGTAATGGTCGTCTTCAACATAGTTGATGTATAAACTACATACAACACAATCTTTAGCTAATAAATGTTGAACACTGTTTGAGTAGTTGCCTTTATATAACATGTCATTGTGAAATTCCTAGCTAGTGATTAAATAGTGACATTTAGTGGCAACTTCATACAATCAAGGGCTTGCTATCTCAAAGCAGTGTGAAATACTCAAGAAAAATTCTTCAAGTTAACATGAAAAAGTGTAGAAGTAATTTAAAAAGTGTCAATCTCCGAAAAAATACAAATCAAACTTTAGAATTGTTGCGTCCCTGAAGTTCGCGGCGGTAGAGAAATATAACATTTAACGTCTTAACTTTGTACGAAGATCCGACACAAAATCAGATAGGAAAGAAGGTGTAGCATTTATGAGACACCAAGATTTTTATGTGAAAAAAAACCTGTAAAGGGGGAAAATCACGATGCCTAGCCAAGCTTGAATGAATCCACTGTTATTGGCAATCGATTACAAATGAGGCCCTTCTCTAAGGGGAAGGCCTTGGCTTGATGCATATTATATGAAGTACATGATGGGAATATAAAGAGTCACTGTTGATGTGTTTGTTTAGTCAGAAGGACCGTAGTCGATGGGCGACGTAAGTCACAAGAATCGTAGTTGGTAGGCAATGGAGGTCAGAAGGACCGTTGTCTGACGACGGAGGTCAAAAGGACGGCGTTAGTTAGAAGTCCAATAATGGACATAAATCCAGCATCAGATAGATATCCGGTGAAAGTCCGACAACGGGCAGAAGTCTGATGTCGGGTATAAATCTGGCGACGAGTGGAGGTTTGGCATCGGGTAGAAGTCCGAGGTTAGCAGGGGCCGGGAAACTCCAGCATTAGATGGTATTTAGGCAAAGCTCCAGAGTTACTTTGAGATCGGACATAATTCCGGTGTTACTTAGAGATCAGACACAGTTTGATCGTCACTCAGAGATTGGGCGGAGTTTCAATATCACTTGAAAGTCAGGCGGAACTCCAACGTCGCTTGAAAGTCAGGTGGAACTCTGAGGTCACTTAGGCGGAACTCCTGCTCTGGTCGAGGAGGAGCTTCTTCCATTCTCTTCTTCTCTTCTCCTCTCTTCTTTCTTGGGTCCCCTCTTAAGAGAAATGAGGGGATATTTATAGTTTTTTTAGGATGGCATGACCCGTAAATAGGAGGAAGATCAAGGGCAAATGGGGAGTGGTTTGGATGGTCGACCGATATTGAATCCCTTAATTGTGGACCATTTGTCAGACATTTGAAGGTCTTAATGATATCGGAATTCAGCGATCTTAGGATCATTGAATTTGTCTTGCAGAGCCGCTTGATTCGACTATAAGCATGTCATGTTTAGCAATAGTTTGGTAATCCAAATTGTGGTTTAAACCTTCCAATAGCGCTTCGGGCCTTCGATTCAGACACATTTGGGCTCGAATTGAGTTGAATTTGATGTCGTTAGGTTTGTATTTCTAATACGCTCAGTTTGACTGTAAGTTTGCTGAAATCGGAGATCGGATGATCCCATAATTAATTTTTGAAGCTTCCAACCTAATTTTGCCCTGAGATTCGTGCCTGATCAAGATAATTTTTTGATGATATATTAAGAATTAGAATCTCAAGGGTCAAGTTGATTATAACTTTCAAGATGAATTTGGAGGTATTTGCCTGGTTGGCCAATGAAATATAAGATGTGAACATCAATGTCATTTGCCATAGACTGAATATCGATTGAATGTGAGGCAAATTAAACAAAAGATTCAGCCAATGATGACTATAGTCACTATACTACAAAACCAATTTATGGATAATTTCAGTGAAAGTTGAATTCATTCAGGAGGGTACAATCTCTATAGTGGATATCAAATGTAGTAAGGGAACAAAAGTTGAATGACAAATATCATATATGTGTTAACTTCTTCTTCTTAATCTCGGCCTATCCAATAATAGTTATCCATTGTCATAGATTGATAGTCTAGTTGACTTTATAGTCGTCTACCATTGGCCGATCCTCCCACCCTAATAAAAAAAAGCCTATATAAAGGAGAAATATTTTTTTAAAAGGAGAAATTTAGAATTTTGACCCCTCTAACAAAATATTTTGCCCAAATGGTTGAAGATACTCATTGAACGGTATTTTTTCTTACAAAAAATGTAAAGTGCTTACTTTCTAGTTTGTATAAAGGAAGAGGTAAGCTTTATCCAATGGAGAAAGAAGTGACTTCTAGTTTATTAGTCGTGTTTGTATTGCATGTCTTGGATTTGACAATGCATGGATGCAAGAGTCCTAGGGATGGCTATGTACCATACAATTATACAAACAACTTCTTTATTTTTTATTTTTTGGATTTTATTCTTATTCTTTTCTTCCATGGATATATGTGATAGGCTCTTTGAAGCTTTCATATGCCAGTTGTCATGCAGACTTTATGGTTTAATTATCTCTTTTTCTGTCAAGATAGATAAAGTTTAGCTAATCTATTATTATTTTTCTCTAAGTTAGAGTCTAGGTTCAAAACAATTTACATGATTATACTTCAATTTATATTACCAAAACAAAAATTATATTGGAAGATAAATGCTAAAAATTTCCTCTTATAAATTTGATAGCATTATATTGGTTAAAAAATTATGTTATTATTATTACTATTAATAATATTATTGTTCTTATTGTTTAATATTTAATTAACTAAAATTTTGACTATCCTGAAAAAAGAAACTAGATCCACCATGTTGTCTACCCCACAATGAATTTATTGGACACCTAACGGATACCATCAAATCAAAATGTACCAACTAATTTTGAAAAGATGGTGTTTTAACCCAAGTGATGGATTTTATTAACATAATGTAATGCTCTTTAGTTTAAATAAAGTAGATGTCACATATCAAAGAATGATGTATTATATTTTTCAAGATGACAAGGCATGAAATGTTTAGGTTTATGTTGAGGATTTCCTTTTAAAAAAATGTAACACATCAAAGATCTCAAAAAAATTTTTCTACAAATTTATTACATGAAATTGTGTCCTTAGAAGTGTACTTTTAAAGATGGATCAGGGAAGTTCATGGGCTTTCTGTTCAGTTCAGAAGGCATTAAAATGAATCTAAAGAAAATCAAATCAATTTTTAAAATGCTCGTGCCTTGAAACATGAAGCACATGAAGGTTTGGTTGAGATAATTATCGACCTTAGTTGTTTCATCTCAAAGTCGGGCAACAAGTGTTTGTCATTCTTTAAAATTTGAAGTGTTAATCAGTTTGCCTAGAATAGGAAATGTGAAGTCACCTTTCAATAATTGAAGTCCATGCATCATCTCTTCATCACTCCAACTTCAAAGTTCGTAGCAAGGGAGGACTTGTTCTTATATCTTGAGTTAGTGAGGAGTTGGTAAGCTTGGTTCTCTTCTGTGAAGAAGGGAAGAAGTAAAAAATAATATATTATGTGAGCAAAATGTTCATAGGATTGAGATACACTACCCAATTATAAAATGGCTCGCTTGGGCTTTGATTTTCTCTGTGGGGTGCCTTCAACTTCATTTTTTGGTGCATTTGATTAAATTTGTAATCAACTATCTATTAAAGTCGGTCCTGATGAAGTCGACCCACTTTGGTGACAACTCAAATGGGTTATGGAGCTCACTGAGTTTCAAATTGCATACATACCAAGGATTGTCATCTGGTGTGGCACTGAATTCTTGGCCTACTTTAGTATCGTCCATGCCAAAGAAAAGTAATTATCAAATAAGACGTATTGTGGAGTCTCTATGTCGATGAGACCTCTAGTGTATATGGATTTGGAATCAAAGTCATTTTGAAAAGTCAAGCTGGAAAAAATACTTTCTCATGTTATTTGAATTGGTTTCCAAATAGAGAACAATCAAGCTAGAAATGAAGCATTGATCATTGTCTTAAGGTTTATTGTTGGAGCAGGGCAAATAACTTGACAACATTCAACATTCACTATTTTTATTGAATCAAATCAATGGCTAGTATGGAAGCTCCTTAGAAATACATATTTTAAAGTCAAAATGGAAATTAGAAAGTTTGAATATGTATACAACTAATTTACTAGCTTGCTTCCTAATACAAAATCACGAGGGAGGATTGCTTTGGAGCTTACTTACCCCACATTTAAAGAAGTGGAAGTGATGGAGGTGAACCAAGCCCCAGGGTCAAGTTGAGTGAATCCATGAAGTTGGGCATCATATTGGAGAATGTCAATGATCCTCAACGAATTAAAACAAGAGTAGCTTAGTGCTAACTCATTGATGGTGAGTTATTCGAGAAGTCAACAATTACATCTTACTTAAGGTAGGTGAAGGAATATGAAGTTGTTGATATTCTTAATGAAGCTCAGTGTTATGAGTATTACACTATTCCGAAGGGTAAACTTTGCCCAATTGAATACCAAGGCAATGGTTTCACTAAGAATATATGAAGAAGAATTCTAATAAATGTGCATTCCATGTAAAAAAAATTGCGCATATACAACTCCAACTCTCTCATAAGTTACAATCGATCTCAAGTTTATGACCTTTTATTATTTGAGGGATAGACCTAATTGGTCCATTCTCTCATGTGATAGACAAAATAAATATATCCTGGTGATAATATATCATTTAATAATATTAATTGAAGAAAATGCACTCCCCAAGACTATTGCAGAAGTTATTTGCAACTTCATGTGATATATAGACTCAAATCGATGATCATTATCAATAATCGTCTATAATTAATAAATTCAAACTTACAAAAAGTAATAAACTCTAATCTTTTAGTCATTAATTTTTTTTATTTAATTATGTTACTATTTTTTATTTTCTTCTTTTTAAATTATATATAAATATAATTGGATGATAATGATAATAATAATAATGATAAATATTAAAATTAAATGAACTCAAACTCTAAAAAAAAAAAAAAAAAAAAAAAAAACTAAAAAAAAACTAAAAAATAAAATAATTGGTTAATTTCAAAGCTTTCCCGTAATCACCAGTCGGAGTAACGCTGCAGCAAAAGGTACGTCTCTAGACTCCAGTCAAAGAAAGACGACGCACACGCACTACCCGTCCATCTTAGGAGACCCAACCCCACGCCAAGCACGACTCCCGTTCCCAGCGTCGTGCTATCCTATGAAGTCAGCCGCTGGCAACCCCCGGCCGCCAGCTCGACCGCCGCCTGAGGGGGCGGCTTCCCTCGACTCCATCACCCGCACGCTCGCTGAGATATGCTCCAACGATGATGACTTCACATGTGACCCTCCCCGCCGCTTCATCGCTCTCGTCCGTCGTCTACAACTCCTCTTCCAACAGGTCGCCGCCTTCGCGGACCTTTCGTCCCCGCCGGTCATTACAGCTATCCGCGGAATCGCCGGCGACCTCGAAGCCTCCCGCGCCCCACTCTTCGCCTATGGTCGTCCAAGCCGCATCCTAATCCTTATCAACTGCGAACCCCTCTGCGCCTCCCTCCGCTCCCTTGCTTCTTCCATTTCTTCCTCCCTCAACCTCTTCGATTCCCCTCTCTCTCCCTTCCCGGACCTCCGCAAGAAGGCCGCCGATCTCTCCCGCGATTTTGCCTGCTCGGATATAAGAGTAAAACTCTCGCTATTGACTCCTCTCCTTTTTGTTTTCTTGTTCTCATAGTAGTTTTTGCACAGCTGACGGAGAATGAGGACAGGGTTTACCGGACATTGCAGAAGGAGGCGGAGGTGCGGTCGAGCAGTAAAGCGGTGCAGAGCGCCATCATCATGGACATCGCCCGAGCGCTGGGAATTGACCTCTGCGACCACGGTAAGCTCTCCGAGCATATCCAGCAGCTTAGATCTGTTATTTCATCTGGCTTGAGCTCGGTCACTGAGCGCAAGATCCTGATGTCTCTTGAGAAGATCTTTGATAGTTGGTCGACTGAGACCTGCCTCACGACCGCATCTGTGGACGAGGATTTTGAAGAGAATGCTCAGATCCCTCCCTTCAAGAGCTTCATTTGCCCTCTTACTAAGGAGGTTATGAAGGATCCTGTGGTGCTGGAGTCATCGCAGAACTATGATCGTTCCGCCATTCTTAAATGGTTTGAGAGGTGCAGGGAGGATGGAAGAGTTCCAACCTGCCCTATGACCGGCCAGGAACAGGTCTCATTGGAGCTCAAGCGGAATATTGGGCTTGCTGGGGCTATTGAGGAGTGGATTAATCGAAATATTGAAGTGCAGATAAAAGTTGCAATGCAATACCTTGGTGGAGGGCTTAGTTCAGCGGAGAGTGTGGAGAAGGTGTTGGATAGTATATACAGAATCTCGGAGGAGCATCCTGAAAGTAGGTATAGGGTGAGAAATGCTAGGATTGTTAATCTTGTGATTCAAATGCTGAAGGAACAATCGAAGATGATGGGGTCACATTTGCGGTGGAAAGCACTCATGGCATTGCATAGCATGGCAAGGGATGAAGAGAGCAAGGTATGCAGCATAGTAATACTTGTGATCATAGTCTGCATTACTATTTTTTTTTTTCTTTCAAAATTTCCCTATGCCATCACTCCATTTTAATCACCTCCTTAGAAGCTTCTCATATGATAGTGTTACTTATACTTTGCATTAATGTTGGCCCTTCATCTGGTGTTGATGTATTTTCTGCCTGTTTTTATAAGAAAAATCTGAACGTATGAGAACTCACAAACACTTGGTTTGATATCGCGTTCTTGTTCTTCAAATCAGTACATGCTAAATAATGTGATATGATGTTTGAAATCATCCTTCCTTTGGACCATTTATATTATAGTTATTTAGGCTACGTTTGGTTCTTCCTCTTCTTTTGTAAAAGGTAATTTTAGAAATAATGGTTCAGAGAATGGAGTTTTCTAACGGAGAAGCACACATTAAAAAGCTTATCAAAATAGTAGAAAAATAAAGTTTCCTAAAAAGTATTTCTATAGAAGAGTCCCATCCAAACAACGAAAAAAAATTATTTTCTTCGTTTATAAACAGAAAAGAAAAAAAATAAAATAAAAATGCCGAAACAAGAGAGGCCTTAATCTTTGGCTATCCATTGGTTGATTTGGAGGAAAGGAGTTTTCAACTCAGTTGCTTTATTAGTCATTTGGAGCAATAAGATTTTATTTCAATTTTTGTTGGTGATTTGAAATTTTGTAATGGTGATTTGCTGTTTGCAACGGTCTGCCTTCACAAGTTCCTTCGGTTGAATTGCTTAAAAACCCATTTTTTTGTTACCGTTCCGTGCTAGAGAAGAGAAATTGCAACATTTTGTAGTTCACCATGTCTTTGACCAACCAGAATGATTTGACTCGCTTGTTTGCTGCATAATTTAGGTAAATGCGTCTCTTGACTATGAGAGCTCTCAAATGTAATTCATAACTTAATTTTTAGACATTACATCCAGTTCTCTGGTCGAAACAGACGGTGAAGAAGTTAGCTTTCACGTTTCATCATCCAAAACCATACATTATGCCAGTTAACACCAATGACCAATTCTTCCCACTTTTTGAACGTAAATTAAGCCCTGATTTTCCTGAAATGAAACCTTAAATCTTCCTTTACTGATCCAATAACAACTTAAGCTCAATTTATTAAGCATCGGAGGTTTTTAAGGAGATATATCGCGGTAGTTTCTTAAGTTTAATTAAACTTCGGGGATATGTATTATAGAGATATATTCTTATACTTGCTGCAATGCAAAGTGTAGGAATAATGTGGCGTGCTCGGATACAACCAAAGGTCATTTTTAGTTGGAGGTTATTGTTGCGTTCAGGAGTATTCGCGGCGGTAGAGAAATATAAGATTTAACGTCTTAGCGTTGTACGAAAATCCGGCACGCAATCAGATAAGTGAGAGAGGGTCTAGCATTTATAAGACACCAAGATTTTTACGTGGAAAACCCCTGAAAAGGGGGAAAAACCACGGGGCCTAGCCCAGCTTGAATGAATCCACTAGTATTGCAGTCGATTACAAATGAGGCCCTTCCTTGGTGGAAGGCCTTAGCTTGATGTACATCTTATGGAGTACATTACATGATGTAAATACAAAGGATCACTATTGACATGTTCACTTTGTTAGAAGGACTGCAGTCGGCGGGCGACGTAGGTCAGGAGGACCGTAGTCAGCTGGCGACGGAGGACTGTAATCGGTGGGCGACATAAGTCAGGAGGACCGTAGTCAACGGGCGACGGATGTCGGAAAGACTGTAGTCGGCGGGCGACATAAGTCAGGAGGACCGTAGTCGACGGGCGACGGATGTCGGAAAGACTGTAGTCGGCGGGCGACATAAGTCAGGAGGACCGTAGTCGGCTGGCGACGGGGGTCGGAAGGACTGTAGTCTGACAACGAAGATCAGTAGGACAGCGTCAGGTAGAAGTCCAGCAATGAAAAGAAATGCATCTTCGCATAGATGTCCATTGAAGTCCGATAACCGGTAGAAGTCTGGCATCGGGTAGAGACTTGGCGAAGAGTGAAGGTCCGACGTCGGGTAGAGGTCCGACGTCTGTTGGTGGCAGAGGAGAAATCCGGCCTCCCTTGGGCGGAGTTTCGGCGTCAGGAGGGAACTCTATCGTTAAATGAGAAGAATTTTAGCATCACGTGGAAGTTGTGCAAATTCCCGGCGCTTTCTGAAAATCCAGCAGAGTTCCAGCATCTTCAGGCGGCAGAAAGAGCTCCGGCGGTGGTCGAGGAGGTGAGGAATCTCCTTTTCCCCTTTCTCCTCTTCTTCTTCTCTCTCTTCACTCGAGCCCCTTGGTGTAGAATGAGGGCTCTATTTATAGTTTTTCTGGAGTGGCATAGCCCGTAAATAGGCGTGAGATCAAGGGCGAACAGGGAGTGGTCCGAATGGACGGCCGATATCGAATCCTTCGATCATGCACCGTTCGTTGGACATTTGAAGGCCTTAATGATTTCGGAATTTGATGATCTTGGGCTCGTTGGATTCGTCTCGTCGAGCCGTTCGATTCGAGTATAAGCTCGTCAAAATCGGAGACCGTTTGGTAACTCAAATTGCGGTTTGAACTTTCCAACAGCGCTTCGAACCTTTGATTCGGACTCATTTGGGCTCGGATTGGATTGATCTTGGTGTCGTTGGGTTTGTATTTCCGAGACGCTCAGTTTGACTGTAAGCTCGCTGAAATCGGAGTTCATATGCTCCCGAAATTAATTTTTGAAGTTTCCAACTAGGTTTTGCCTCGAGATTCGTGCCCGATCAAGATGATTTTGCGATGCCGTATCAGTTATTATTATTTTGATACTTATTTATGTTTTGTTACTTTTCAATGAATGATACCATGAAACTTTTATTTTTACCTGAAACCATTAATCTCATACAAAATGGTGCCATAAGAGGATGTTGGTCCCACCAAAGAATTAAAAATAAAAATCAAAATTTAACGTCAATAAGCTTTTCTTTAGTAATTCTTTTTGAACTTGCTGAAATCAGGATATCATGCAATCGAATTAAAATATAATTATAATCCTTTCCTCTATGATAAAACCAGAAAGAGATGGGCCGTTTGATCATAATCAAACATTACAAAATTTGACTTTAACATATAGAAAAATTGCTTAGCATAAAATTTGAGTTTTTTTTGGAGTTTTTCTGCTATAGAGATATCTATATGGTAAAGATAAAAGAAGGGTGTAGCCAGCCTATGAAGCTCCCATTAATATAGGATTTTGAGGTTGATGCATATGGACTTAAGCTTGCATTGCAAAAAAAGGTTGTTTTCATGAATAGATCGATGATCTCTTGGTCATAATTAATGCAACACACCATTGCTCCGGCCCACCCTCAAATCCATGAACGATGACCTCCAGGTCACGATTTAGGCAGTGCTCCACTACTTCAGGCCCATTTGTGGGTCTCCGAAAGGATTCTGTTTATGGGGTTTGAATGCAAAGGGTACGACCGCACTATCCCGTAGGACAAAATGATCATAGACCTTTATACTCGACATAAGCAGACAAATGGAAGAGCAGATAGAGTTATACATACGATTAGCCATGGAGGATAGCGGCTTTCACCTACACACCTCGATGGATAATAATATATATAATCCAAAATTTCACTAGATTTTCCCCATTCAATACATAAGCTCGAATGAGGTTTCTTTGATTGTGGGGATCAGTTTCCTACAGACGCAAGCCCCCGTAGTTAATTACATCTTAGACATTGGTTTAAGAAAACTCTCGATTAAGGATGTTAGATTATCTTCTCGAATGGGTTTAGCGCGAAGGAAAAAATCTAGCTTTCCTAATCAAAGGGGAAGAGAGGCCCAATTTAGCTTAATCATCCATATGTGGTTCAATCATCATTCGGCCGGTCTAAGGAAGGGAAAACTGGAAAAAAAGAAAGGACGCTGCACCTCAAACATGCATGAGGGAAGAGGGAGGTGGCATCATCTGTGTGACGCGGATGAGTAGGATTTATAGCTTCTGAAAGGGAAGAAAGCTTACCCACCGATAAGGCGTACAGTGGTACACTTGCACCACTAGCCTTAGATCTTAAATCTATAAAAAATGTAGTATCGTACACACGACACTAACATGTACGGCCTAACTAATGCAACATGAACTTATATCTTGCCTGAAAAAGGAAGCCGGCTAACATCCTAAATAGAACCAATCGTCCTATATGCGTACGAGATAGGAAGGCTCTATCCTAAGGAATCAAGGATTTGTAGTTTAAAAGGTTTCAATCAGGGACTATAATATGCAAAATAATATACCTAGCGCTGTGTATGATGCATGAAGCAGATGCATAAGTAAGAATATCCTTAGGTCTACTGATGTAATGCATGTATGTAAGTAAGGTGCAATGTAAATCAAAGTGTACAAAATGCATGCATGACACCCGGAGTACAGAAAAAGTAAATAAACACACCAAGGGTACCCTCTAGGCAAGGTATCCACATCATACGATAATAGAAAAATCATCCCAGCGGTGCCCACTTCGTGTGGGAAAACAACGATGCCCACTTCATGTGGGAAAACAACGATGCCCATGGGACAAATAGGTGGCATACACTATAGGCCCAAATGACCATAATGGTCTCTAAGGCTCACAGAAGGTGGGGGGTATCACTTTGTGTGGGAAAAACAACGATGCATATAGCATAAATGGGTGAGCCTATACTACAGGTCTAAGTTGACCATAAGGGTCTCTAGGGCTCATAGAAGGGGGGGGGGGGGGGAGGGAAGCTTTGGCCTATAGGGCCAAAGCTTCGTTAGTGCACTAACCTACGGTCAGCTACCTAAACATGTTAGAATACCTATTAATAAGATGTGTGTGATGTGATGTCTAGCAGATTCAATATATAATTAGGAGTTTACTTTACAAGTTGCAGAAATTATACCTGACTGTGGCGCTGCCACTTAAAAGCTCTTAAGCAAATGATGTCGCTTGATTCTTGACTGTGCAAGACCCGATGTACCTTGCAAAGAGGAGAAGGGATGAACGATCCAAGTGCTAGGTTCGGTCCAGGCGGCGTCGAGCGTGGTCTGGGTGTGCGAAGCCGAGGACGATCGGGTGGCTACCGTCGGGAGATCGGACGTGCCTTGGGTTCGGTCTCCCCTGACTTACGCGAGAGAGGGAGAGGGAGCGGGAGGCTGGGCTCCTTCGTGCTTCTGTGAACCAGAGAGAGAACGGAGAGGGGGAGGGGGAGGGAGAGGGAGTGAATGCCTCGAAGGAGAGAGAGTGGGAGCTTCGGCCTTGGAAGAGAGGGAGAGGGAGCAAGGGCTTCGAATCCCTTGTCTTCACCCGTCCCACCCAAGAAAAACGGAGAGAAGTCGTATCCTGCTGCTCAAGGACCGCTCCCCAGCTTCTCTCAGACGCGAAAATGGGCTATGCTCGCTCTGCGCCACTAAGATTCAACTGAGCATTTGTCTAAATGGAGATGGCACGCGACTGAAACACTGCGACGATGGCAAATTCCATTTTCAGGGAGATCAGCACTGTCGAAACTATTCCCTGATCTAGTAAATGGATTCAAATTGTTTAGAAAGTCAAATAGATTTTAGCAGGATTAGATTGAGCTGAATTAGGCCAAATTGGGTCAGTTTGGATGTGAACTTGATTCAAATTGGCTTGATTTACAAGGGGATTAGGCTCGATCAATTTGATTAAATCAAATTAAACTCAAATTAAGGTTCGATTCGGGTCAAATTGAACTCGTCGCAGTCAAAACAAATTACTCGAGTTTGATTGAACATGGTCGAGGCTAATTTAAATCAATTCGGATCGATTCGAGTTCGAATTGGGCTCGACGAGGTCTAATTAAGTCGATCGAAGGTGCTCGAGAGCACTCAAATGAAAATCAAGGTCAACACCATTCTCATTTCTCCGAAGCAATGAGAGATATGCTTGGTACATCATTTTCTCAATATTATAGTGACGATTTCTTTATTTTCTTTATCTTCTATTTCTTGAAATTTTTTTTTGCTGTAACCAATGGGATCATCCAGTGTTCTAGGAGTAAAATCTTTGAGGAAAACCACTTATTGATTCACTGCTAATATCTAATACACCCATCCTCTAAATCAGGCATGAATAAAATTTGTACTATCACCACATCTGGAGTCAAACTCAGCGGGCCTTTAAAAGCTGTGGCATTCCTTAATATTTTAATTTTTATTTCCTTATTTGAAATCATGTTATTGAATAAGAAACTAGTGACTAAAGTTAACTAAAATGTATAGCTTTCCATATTCAACCAGTAACCATTGCTAAATGATTCTTCTATCTATCAAAGGTTTCTAAAACTCTTAAGACGTTATCCATAAACAAAAACAAAGAAAAGAGTCAAATTGGAAAAAAAAAGATGATAAAACTAATCTATTACTTGACATTGTTTGGTTATTACTGAAGCTTGTTATTATTACTATTTTTAATGCATGCATATTACTGTGCATTCTTTCATTGTTACACTAATGACAATCCTTCTATTAATTATTTGCCTTTTTTGACAAAAATGAAATTGAATTAAGAGCTCATTTAGCTGCTTGAAGCTAGAAATCATGTTTAAAACATAATTTTGTTAAATCTATAATTTGGTTGGATGAAATTTCAACTTCACTAACCTCTTTAAAATATCATTAAAAGTGAGAACTTTTATTTCGCACTAAAAAACAAAACAAAAAAAATCCTCCTAAATCATTTTTTTTATCTACAAGCATACAAATGAGCCCTAAGCAAAAAAAAGGGGTGAAGTTGCATGCTTAGATATCCCCTAATCCACACGTTTTTTTTTTTTGAACGTACATATTTTGTCTTTTAATTCTCTCTGTAATTCAGGTTATTTTAATTTTATTCATAATTAGAAGTTTAGATGATATCAAAACTGATAATCATACTTTTCATCTAGCTTATAATGCTTAAAGAAGGTATCACTCGTTTGGCTATACGGAGCCTTAGCGAAACTTCTGAGAAGGAAAGAGAGTTCGCATTAAGAATATTGCTTGACTTCTCAGTTGATGAGGAATTTTCATCAAACTTGGCTTTAGAGAAAGGGGCTTTATATCTTCTCACGAGCATCGCTGGAAATTCAAATCAACCTGCATTGTCTAATTTAGCTGAGGATGTGCTCAAAAACATGGAAAAAGTTGAAGGAAATATTGAATATCTATCTAAAGAAGGAAGATATCAACCATTGCTTAGTCGACTTTGTGAAGGTATGCCCTAAAATTTCTAGTAATTTGTCTTTTAAGGTTTTACATGTATTGGATCGTGTTCATTTGTAATGTAGAATGTAAAGTTGAATTCAGTAGGAAATAAGATCTATCCTTGAATCGATTCATTATTTTTTAGCAATTATGTGTGATTCATCATTTATATTAAAAGCAATACATTTAATTTCATAAAGGAGGTTTGAGCTCCTCCCATATTTTAGGGAAATCCCCATTCACTGAAAACAAAAAGCTTGAAAAAAGGATTCGTGGCATTCCTTACTTTTTGTGTGAATAGATTACAATGGAATAGAATGCTACTTTCTCCTGCTTTCTTGACTTTAAAGGGAACAAAAGCTTTGCTTAAGGCTTCGATTACAGCAATAAAAATCTTCTTAAAGCCTCACTGGCAATGAAAGTATTTCTTAAGGCCTGTCCTATTCTTTCGGTTAAAATCTTGCATAATTAAGCAGTATTCGAGATAGTACAAATTCTTAAAGTGGTTTATTAACTCTTTTTAACCACCAGTAATTTTTGCGCCAAGAAAATCATTAGGAATGATGGATTTTTCAATTTTCTTTATTACATTAAGCTGTAGCATATAGTTTAAGGATTCAAAATCATTGAGTCATTTTCATGTCCTTGAACATCATTTGCAATTTGTTTTTTTTTATTTGCTTAATTCTTGCCTCAATGATTGGTTCAAATGTTTAAGTTTGAAATTCCTGTAGCCTTTCTGTTCATTTGAGCCATGGATGAATAAACATTTATATTCAATTTTGTTTCAACTGTTAAACTTTCAGAAGAAATCAAAACATTTTCTTAACTATTGCTGCAATAATCACTTAAAAACTCAACCTTTCCCTTATTAACCTGCTATGATTGGCATGGGCAGTTGTACACTTTGTAAACAACTAAAAAAGTAGGTGTCATCCTAGCAACAAAGTTCAAGGAATTTAACTTTTCAGATTTATTTTTGAGTATTTATGATTAATTAATTAATTAATTTGTTGGCTTCAATCGATTCTATGCCATCATTATCATGGCTAGGTTTTGTAACAACTTTTGGGCTGGGTTTGATAAAAACCTTCTTCAGATTTGAACCCTATTAGTTTAGCTGCATCTCTTTTTAGCATCTTTGAGCTAAAGGCTTGATCAAATCTCCTAACCCTTCTGCTTGAAAACTAGGTTCTGAAGATGTTAAAATGGAGATTGTGAAGCTTTTGGGAAAGATGAATTTGACAAACAGCGGCAAAAACTACATTGCTAGGAAAGGAGGTAGAGTTTTGGTAGGCATGCTTTATTCCGATGTTGAAGGAATGGAACCAATCTTGCAAGCGCTTTGCAATCTAGCATCACTTGGTGATAATGCTGCCGTCCTTGTCAGTCAGGGTCTGCTCCCAGCACTTACAAATATTCTCTTTACAAAACAGTTGGGTGATTCTTCAAAGGAACTAGCAGCATTAACAATTGCCAAAGTTGTATCGAATCCTGGGCACTGGGAGTCATCATTTGCTGACAATGAAGGCCATGAAATGCAGTCAGCTTTCATCATCCATAAACTTCTGGGACTTTTAGACCTTGTGTCATGCAAATTTCAAGCCGCTATTCTCCTTACGCTTTGTGGAGTCACAACTTCTCCAAAAGCCTCAGGTATGCTTGATCGCTAAGTAGTTAATGTCTTGAAAATTCTTTAGACATTAAATGTGTTTTGACATATTCAGACTGTTTTTAGTTTAAGAAGTAAATCTGGTTCCATGTTCTTCCTCTCAAAAACTTTGGTGGATACTTGAGCTAGGCTATTAGACATTTAATTAATGAACATGGCCTGCATAATTGTTATATCCTCAAAATCATGAGCTTAATTTTACCCAAAAAATGTATAAATATGAATGACTTTATATTCCCAAGTTTGTTAGAGTAATTGGTTCTGAATTACAAAGATGAAAGTTTTAGAGGCCCTTCTCCAAGATGCCTAGAATCCCCCACTCCACCTGATATAAATTGCCAAACCTCCACAAAAAGGCCATAATCAAATGCTTCAATCTGAATGGCCTTAGGTTCATTGGTTTCAATAAACTCAGATGGATAATTTCAAGCAAAAGACGATTGCCAAAACCAAGTAAGTGCTATTGAAGAACTCTGCTTTACCAAAGGCTTGATTAACTTGAAAGGAAAACCACATTAAAAAATCCGGGAAAGAACTTTATACCAATAGCGGAAATGTATAAATTACAAGCCAGTTAATGCAAACGTAACTGAAGTAATAAACAAACTTAAGGTAAGCCCGACTGTTGACTACTTAAGAACTTGGAAACAATAATTTGAAGGTACAGGAGGAAATGTTTTGAAGTGCAGCGCCTGAAACACACATAAGCATGCGAAAGATAACTACATTACAAAAATGGTTGAAAAAAACTTTATAACATAAGTGGAACTATATAAAACAAGCCTGAAGGGCTATTCAATTCGTGTGTTAAGGAGGAAAATTAAAAGCTGCATTGTACTAAGGGTAAATTGTTTAATGAACCACGAGAATTGTAGCACACAGTAGACAAAAATATATAATAATCATCAAGTTGGAATGGCGCTAGTTTGGTGTTCATGACCTAATAAGAAGATTAGCTTTGTATTTTTGTTTTAATCAGGTGTTCTATTTTATTTTATACTAGGGAGTTATGAGTGGAATGATAAATCCTTAAGTTTTTTTTTTTATAATTTTAAAACATAATTTTATAATTAGAAAATGATATCAGCGCAACATGGGCAATTAACGAAAATTGCCAGAGGAAAAAAGAAAATATTTAACATAAAATTAGCATGGATCACAATTCACAAGCATGCATTGTAATTTAAAAAATACTCATTTGGACCACCTTATTGGAAGCCTTATGAAAATAAGAGAGTGATAATAAATTTCTTTATTATTTTGGTGCCGTCTGGTGAACAAGATATGAACTCTTATATCCACTAGCGCGTCATCATTTAGAATGTTCCTATCATACTCGAAAGGATGCTATAAATTATGATTATCTATAGCCTCGTCAATAGGTAGGTGTGTGGAAGTTCAGATTAGTAGGATTAGTATCCATTATATTATTAGCAAGTGATGTAGAAAATATAATTTTATGACTATCAATGATAGGCACAGTAGTTTCAGCTTCCAAAGAAAAATCAATTGATCCCTAATTTTGAATGCAAACCTAAGCTAAAGAAGGGGCAACAACCATTGGGAGAATGAATGATGTGACCATCTTGGTACCTCTTTAGCCTTAACGTTTATTTTCCTTAAATTTGAATGAACATTGAAGTAATCAGAATAATTGTGACTAAAGATCTTGTTGAAGGAGTAGTGAGAGATGCTTACAAATTTAATCTTTTAATAATAACCACAAGATTGTGTGCCAATCCACACATTCTTTTGAAGTGAAAAACAACCTCCATTTCTATGAGGACTTTGATCACTGATGGCCTAAAAGGACGTTTAGGTAGCTTTCACTCATAAATGTTTATATATATATATATATATATATATATATATATATATATATATATATATATATATATTATATATATATATATATATATATATATATATATATATATATATATATATATATATATATATATATATATATATATATATATATATATATATATATATTAAATATCAAATAGTGTAAAGAGGATTGATTAAATTAATGATAATGTAACCTAGGAAAAGCTATCCATATAAGGGTGATAGGTGGTTCCTTGAAAGTGTCAAAAATGGGAAAACCACTTTATCATTCACATTATAAAGTCATTGAAAGTAGGTATAGCGAGAGAAGAGTCTAATTTAATTTGATTCAAAGAAAGTCTTATAATGATATTAAAATGTTCAATATGACCAGCTAAATATTCACTAAGCAACTTAAATCTAATATGAGTTTGAGAATGATGTCTTATTGGGTTGACCAAACTTGAATTTGCTCATAATAGAGAAAAATGGTGGAGCAAATTCATATATCTCAACATTAGTGAAAATTAGCATAATTTTGCCTTGGAAAGTAGAAGCTTGCTTGTGTAAATGTGTATTTGAGACTTGGTGAAAAAATAATGGGAATTGGGAAGAAGGATGCAATTATGAATCCGATAAACTACTTACCACATATGCAAAAGAATGAGAGGTGCAAGTAATATGAGGAGTTGTGTGATGACTAGATAGACTAGAGCGGGGGCGGTGATAGTGTCTCCAAGGGAACAACAAAATCCCTAGGATCCGCCAAGAAGGGAGACTGCTAAGGAGGAGTTGGGAGTAAGGAGAGAGAAACCTGAGCAGTGTAGCCCAATAGAGGCAAGGACATGAGCAGAGTAGACCTAGATTAAAGGAAATGTGAATGTTGTCGGGAGGGGAGGGTGACAGTCTTTGAGTGAAAGGAGAGTCGGTCCGCAACCGTAGATGATTTGATTACAACCATTAGAGGTAGGTTATTGGAGATTATGAAGCATTGAAGTCTTGCCTTGGGGTGCGAGGCAAGGTGTATCCCTGCACGAATCACTCGACCCTAAAGAACCAAGAAGTGAAGAAGCGAAATATCCCTGCAATCAATGAAGTGCAATGCCTTACGTGAGCAATGAGGATGAGTGCCTCAACACTCATGTATTTTTTAATATTTCATAACCTAACTCATATTATTATTTATATCAATAAAAATATTTTTTTTGTATTACCATGCTTACCTTCAAATCACATCGTATTATTCAGGACCATCATATTTGCGTTTAACATCACATTGCTCGTCTCTAACACCTTTTGGCAGCGGTATAGTGTCTATTTTTATAATCCGTGACATAGAAATGTTATCTTTGTGTGGAATCACTTTTTTTCCTTCTCGATGGCCTTTATTTCTTAGTTCACAATTTTTCTTTATTTTTGTTGAAATCTTTTCATCTTTTATAATCCTGACATCAAATGATGAAATGCTAACACATTCTTAAAAATATGAATTGATTAGCCTAATATTAGGGATTAGTTATAGTAAGTATTTGTAGAAAAGTAGGCTCCAACCTGGTAATATCTCAGTTGGATATCAAACTTTAATGTAAGAATATGGAAATTAACTTTGTATGATATTTTTACATTATTAATTCTTTAAATATATCATTGTTGTTTTTGGCGATCTTATGATTTTGAACATTCCAAAATCTGTAATCAAAATTGTCAACTAAATATCCAATGAGATAATATTTTTAATATTTAGGATTTAGCTTATTGATATATGCATAAGAAAGTCATAAAAAAACTTTAACGAAAAAGGTTTATCCTTTTGCTACTCCAAGCTTCTTTAGGTTGCTCATAGTACATATGAATTATGGTCCTTTAATTGGATAAGCTATAGTTCTTATGTCATCTTCCCAATTGTACAGCGCTATCTTTCATATAAGCACATTCTTCTAACCCTTTTTCATTTAGAGTCATGTTCATGTGCTCAAAAATCTCATTATGCTGTGGTGTTCTCGGAACTTTTCCTCCCAATTGTACTGCGCTATCTCATTTTAGGTTCCTTTCCATCTTTTTAAAACCAAACATTTACTTTCCCAAGTTACCATGCTCATAAAAATCAAAATCCAAATATTTCAAATTTGAATGTTGAATCCTTGTACTTCTCTTACTCATGCTCTAACCTTTGATGCCATGCGTATGAATTGATGTTCGAGTATGTTGTTTTTTCTTTTGTTCTTAATGCCATAAGTATATATAGTCTAGCATTTTCCTGCCATTTGTTATCACCATATTACTCTCGACTACCTTTCAAGTGAAATTATTAAAGGAATACTTACTTCCTTCTTTCATCAGGTTATATAATGGAGATCAAATTCCTCTCTAAGCCTAAAATGTCTAATTTTGTGAAGATTCCATTTGTTTTTATTGGTGGTTTTAAATTAAAGATTATTAATTTCTAAAGTATTTTTCAGTTTCCTGTAGAGTAAGGATGCATAGAGGTTGTTTGATTTGATAAAAAATAAGCATAAAGTATTCCAAATGCATAGAGGTTATTTTAAGAATTTGTGTTTGGTTTGATGAAAAAGGAATGCTGAATAAAACTTGGGCGAATCTAAATTTACTCTGTAGTTTATTTATTTTTTAATATTCAAAATTCACTCATTTTTTGTTGAATTCCAACACATTATAAGCTGGCTTCACTTTTGCCACAAGCCGCCACTGCTGCTACCGCTGCTACTGCCACCATCAGTTCCCCATGGTCGCCGTCGCTTGCCACTGCCGCTGGCTGTTGACCGTAGCAGCAGCTCACAGTGTCTATTGCTGTCCGTTTGCCATTGCTGCCCTCCCCATTTTCGCCGGCCATTGATCACCATTATTGTTTTGTTTTATATTACATTCATTTTACTTCAAATCAAACAAAAATAAGGAATCACATGCATTTGTTATACACTACAACAACAACATCAAGCCTTTATCCCACTACGTGGGATCGGCTACATGAATCCTTTTTCTCCATTGTGTCCTATTAAAAGTCAAATTCTCGTTTAATTCTAATAAAGAAAGGTCATTCCTAATATTTTCTAACCAAGTCTTTTTATACCTTTCTTAACATAAGTCAAATCTAATAGCTCTACTCTCCTAACCGGGTCATAGGGAGGCCGCCGTTTTATATGACCAAACCATCTAAGGCGACTCTTGCTAATCTTATCTTCTATTGGAGCTACTCCAACCTTTTCACGTATATGCTCATTACGTATCCCATCTCTAAGTTTAAAGTCACTCATCTACCTGAGCATCCTCATCTCTGTCACACTTAACTTAGTATTATGCTTCTATTTTAATGGTCAACATTTGACACCATAAAGCATTCCAGGCCTCACCACCATCTTATGGAATTTTCCCTTAAGTTTGAGGGGTACTTTTCTATCACACAACAAGCCCAATGCATTCCTCCACTTTAGCCATCCAACTTGAATTCTGTTGATAATATCCCCATTTATTTCTCCATCACTCTGAACAATAGATCTAAGATATCTAAAACATGTACTCTTATTAATGACTTGACCGCCCAAAGTCACAATCCCCTCACTAGGTCTATTGCCACTAAAATTACAATCAATATATTCCGTTTTAGATCTAATCAAGCGAAAACCTTTAGACTCTAAGGTTGACCTCCATAATTCAAGTTTACCTTCAACTCCCTCTCTAGTCTTATCAACAAGAAGAATATCATCCGCAAAAAGCATACACTAGGGTACATCCTCTTGCAAATTTCTAGTGAGAACATCCATGACTAACGCAAAAAGATATGAGCTTAATGCTGATCCTTGATGTAACCCAACTGAAATAGGGAAATACTTGGTCAAACCACCTTGTGTTTGAACAAAAGTAATAGCTCCACATATCTTTAATGATTTGAATATAAGCGTTATTAACTCCTTTCTTTTCAATAACTCTCCATAGCACTTCTCTTGGAACTTTATCATATGCTTTTTCTAAATCAATAAAATCATATATAAATCCTCCTTATTTTGTCTATATTTCTCCATGAAACCTCTTAATAAATATATGACTTCCATAGTTGACCTACCCGGCATGAATCCAAATTGATTTTGAGAAACATTAGTATCACGCCGCAACCTATGCTCCATAACTTGCTCCCATAGTTTTAAAGTATGACACATTAACTTAATTCCACTATAATTCGCACAATCTTGTGCATCACCTTTATTCTTAAAAATAGGAATTAACACACTCATTCTCCACTCATCTGACATCTTTTTAGTCTTCAAAATAATATTAAAAAGTTTAGTAAGCCAAGAAATTCCTTCATCTCCTAAGCATTTCCACACCTCTATTAGAATATCATAAGGTCAAACAACTTTTTCACCCTTCATTTTCTTTAAAGCCTTTCTAACTTCGGTTTTACTAATACGCTGATAAAAACAGAAATCTTTATTTTCATTTAGGATGCTAAGGTTACTACACTCAATCTTATTTTCACAATATTTATTAAAAAGTTTAGCAAAATATCTCATCTATATTTGTTGAAATATCATCTTCTAAGAAAAATATTTTTTGATCTTCATCTTTAATACACTTCACTTGAACCAAATCCTTACTACTCCTATCTCTTTGTTTGGCTAACTTATACATATATCTTTCTCCCTCCTTAGTATCTAATATATTATATAAATCATTAAAAGCTAAGGTCTTTGCATCGCATATTGCTTTCTTAGATTCCTTACGAGCCTCTTTATATCTTTCCAATTATCAGAATTTTTAAAATTAAACCAATTTTTATAACAAATCTTTCCCAATTAAAATTGTTATACACTCATTCAAATAATTTTAAATATTTCAAATATATTATATTTCTTTCACACTCTATCCATTTACTCTGTATTTATTTTTCAACAAAACAAACAATCAAATTATCTCTTTATATGTGCTGGAGCGGAAATTGTCTCTCTAGTTGAGGATCCAGGGCTCCATGGGATTATGAGCATTGAGAATTAATTCGTCCTAAATCACTTTTTTGGATGCCTTAGCTGATAAAGTGTTAGATTTCTTTTTTTTTTTCATGGATGTGATTGTTAATCACAATTAATCACAATGGGTTTTGAAACTACAGAAACCTCCTGTGTATAATGATTTCATTCTTGCACAAAATAAGTCGAAATAATCTCAAAATTTAAACTGTGCTCTCGTTCTCCAAGTCCAAATGAGCCCTCATATCATTCAAACTTTGTTACATGTTTTTCATTAATTTATATTGACTTGACTTTTTGGCAAGCTACATATATTGATTTAATGTCCGCGTAATGATTTTTTTTTTTTTAATTACCTCTTTGGCTTTCTATCATTTTTTGTCCTTTTCATATTGAAGTTTTTCTTAGTGCAGATACGGCAGCCACACATATTAAAAGTGGCAATGGCATAAAAACAGTTCTGCAATTTCTTGAGCATTCTGATGAGCCATGTAGAGCCTATTCTTACAGGCTTCTGAGTCTATTATCAGAAAAAATGGGGCAAGTTACTCTTGAAGAGTTCAGGGCTTCAGGAAAGCTTTCTTTTCTCAAAGAAATATTACTGAATGCTCAATGTCCATTGGTGAAAAAACTGATATTGCTTGTATCCTTTCAAACCTTCCAGTTTCGGACAGTGAGGTGTGATAAACATCTTAGGTCCAGATCTTCTAACATGGTCAGCCAGTCAGGTTAAGATGCAGAGTTCCAATTCCCTTGGAAAAAACTTCAAGGACGCTAGAAACATGAAAGACGGTCTTCTCGGTCTCCTTCTACACTATTCAAGGAATCATGACCCAAAAATAATATCCCTAATTCAAGAAACTCACTTCATGGCCATTTTTCTGGAACAACTCAATAACCATTCAAGTTACAGAGCAAAACGTCTTGGAGCTCTTGGTTTGAAGTACCTATCAGAATCAGCTAGCCTTTCATCTGCAAGTAGAGACTCGGAACTTCAAGCTCCTACTGGCTGCGCTCGCTTTGTCTGCTTTTGTGGCAAGCCTCCTATGGTTCCTAGCCAATGCCCATTTCACAGTGTGGTGTGCACTGATGGTAGTTCTTTCTGCTTCTGAAAGCAAATGCAATCAAGGAGCTGATTGATCTGAGGATTGATGACAAACGTGACGTGCATGTTAGCAGCTGTTGAA